>CM031960.1:912500-1167500 GCA_018749465.1 Paracanthobrama guichenoti | reverse complement strand
CTAGTGAGACTTGCATTTCAGTGATTACTAGCCAGAGAAATCCAACATGTGTATCAAATATTTTAGTTTCAAATTTTACATTCATTTTGTACTAGTGACCAGTTTAAATGTAGCAGTGCTGATTCAATTCACTACACGGAGCACTAATTTATCTCTGATTCTTAAAACCAAAATAATAAAGCTTACAAAAGATGAAACTTAAAGCTGCAGTGTGTAATTTCTGTGTCGCTAGTAGTGGCACCAAACTAAATTGTATAAAAATGGATTCGAAACACTCCTAACTTTCCATTGGCTGGACTAACAGATAGCCCCATCTCACGCCATCGGTTGTTCCAATGTTGCCATGTCAAAGCGAAGCAATGTTTAAAGCCCCGTAGCGTTTATACCCTTCGGGAGTTAATAATTACACACCGCAGCTTTAATAAATGAAATAAAGTGTGCATTGACATTTTCTTTTTTCTAAAAAATGTAAGGGCCTTTTTTACACAAATCCACGAATTAGATCCAAAATGGGGAGTTATGTCCACACTAACACTGACAAAATGTATTAGAAAGGTACAAAACACTGGATTATACTGTGCTAAAAGCAACTGCACTAAGATTTGAGAGAACATTAGAGTGCATTATGTGTGTCATCTCTATTTTGCGTTTGGCATCTACAGGTTCCTTTCTGACACCGACCTGATCTAACCTGTTTTTTGTTTTTTTTCGTTTTTCTAAATGTCAGTGAAACTCATTCTGTCTTCTCCATTACAGCAAGAGAGACGTCTGCACATCAATGACATGCTGAATTTCTTTGGTGGGAAGAACCAAAACTCCTTAAATGCCAGCGGAGTCCCAATTTGGTCATACAGGTGGGTCCCTGTGAGGTGAGACAGACTGGAGACTACAGATCAGTGCAGTCAGAAACGGCTCCTTCCGGAATGGAATGTTTTATGGGAGTATCATCGAAGGAGCCTTTCTTAACTGTGTGCTTGAATGACTGAGCATCCAACTTAAGCTTAAACAAACATACAACAAAAAATCCTATAGGCATCATAACACACAGCTTAATGAATCAATCTGACAAGCTATCAAACTGAAGGCTCGGGTACAACGTAACTGGTATGAGATCTTGGCTGAGCACTTGGACAATGTTTATGCTTCCTACCAGACGAGGGTCCACATATGAATACTAAACATCACAGTTACATATATCGACCACCAGAAATCAAACAAATGATGCTCGACATAAAACATAAAAAAATAATAAACATCCACAAACATTATTGCAACACTCTCAATGAGAAAACAATATACCTAGCGAAGTAAAACAATAAAATAGAAACATCTCAAAGTAAAAACTACTTCAAATGCAAGTTGAGGCGTGACGTGAGGGCAGAAGGGGATATATTTGATACTCCATCAGCATGTGCCCATCAGAAGACATAAAAACTAAATGAACACTGTGTCCTAACCAGGCACGTAACCGCCACATAATCAGAGCCAATCAGAACATGTCTGATGTTTAGACAATTTGGACCAATGAGATTTCACTGTGGGCAGGACTGCCCAATTTTCTTTCCTTTTTATTCATTTTAATTCAATTTGATTTTAAAGCTCATTCTTTTTTTAATTATTATTATTTTATATTCTTTCCTTCCCATACTTAAGTGATTATAAAAACCAAGTAAATTTTAGTCTTTTAGTTTCCTTTTAGTTTGGGGTTGGTAAGATTTTTATGCTCACTAAGGCTGCATTTGCTTAATTAAAAATACAGTAAAATACTGTGAAAAAATATTAGAATAGAACTAATTTCTATTGTAATATATTTCAAAATGTCATTTATTCCTGTGGTGTTATAGCTGAATTTTCAGCATCATTACTCCAGTCTTCAGCGTCACATGATCCTTCAGAAATCATTCTGATATGCTTATATTTGCTGCTCAAGAAACATTTATTCTGCTTAATATATTTGTGGAAACCGTCTTTTTTTTATAGAAAGTTCAAAAGAACAGCATTTATTTGCAATTGTATTATTTTATTATATTATTATTATAATATATTTTTTACTGTTAACTTCTGGTCAATGTAATGCATCTTTGCTGAATAAAAATATTAATTTCTTAGCAAAATCTTACTGACCCCAAATATTTCAGTGGTAGGGTACATAAAAGTCTATATAAACTTTCCTTGTCTTTTTAATTGGTTTATTACAGAGCACATGGTTAGGACACAATGCGAATGATTGGCTAGCATATTAACGTTAAATTAAGCAGCAAAAAGACAAGCATTGGCCCACAGTTTTCTACACTTTCATTATCTCTTTACTGACAGGACGCCTGTAGCATAAGTGATTCCTATGGTAAGACAAACAGTGAAAAAGAAAGACAAAGCCAATTTTGATTTCCGGTGCATGTTGTTGCAGATACCCTCATGCAACGTGGGGCTGTTCGAAACCCCAATGTGTACGTGAGAATAAAAAAAACCCACAGATCTTCGTAGAACCTCGAACGAACGCAATCAGAGTGTGGTGTGCAGTCGTGCTGCACGGCTTCCTTCGGCATCTACCAACGTGCTCAAAGCCAACATGCTATTCTCATTAAAAATGTGGAATTTGCCCTCTCCTTCTCGCTTTCCCAACAACTCCCATCAAAATCCACAAGCACCTCAGTCTCTCCTACGCCTAACAAGACTCTCCTTCTCGAACCCTCCCAGGTTTCTGAACCAAGTCCAGCCTTCCATAAACAGACAACCTCTTCAGACCTGGTGTGTTTTATTTAATTTTAAACAAACTGTGCTGCCCAGTCTCCAACTGATTGAACGATACTTGGCTTTCCCCATGAAATATTCATTTAGTCTCCCTTTTATGACATATACAGCCTAAAATCAGTGACATTGCATTGATTGCAAGGTGACTAAAACGCATAGCTACGGTATGTACAGTAAATACGCTATATATAATTATATCCACTATCCAGAACAAAAGTTACTTATCTTTAAATGACAACTTTGGTTCATTACCCCAGGTAAGTATCTTTAAATGTAAAAGATCTCATGCACGCTAAACGAGAAGCGTTTAAATAACGTTTAGGGCTAATGCTTAAACCTGGAACTTAAAAATAAAACCACACAAAACAGCTCGGATGAAGATGTTCAACCTAGGAGCCAACTCTCTGACTAGCATCTGGTTCTAGAGGGTTTCCAGCCAAGTAAACTGTCGTAATATATGTAAGGCACTACGAGGTAACAATGATAAACCTAAGACTGTGGAGGAATACGTCGCACAGATGTGCTGAGCGCACACATGCACACAAACGCACGACCGACTACCATGTTGAACATGCCTATGTTATTTGTAACCACTTTGTGCAATCACATTGAAAGAGGAAAAACAAGAATCTATTGGTATAAGAAAGGTTCTTCATTAAATCAATGGGTGCAGACTGCTACATTCTACAAAGAGGGGCCCAGCTAATGTTCTACGGTATGACAAACATTTTTTTTTCTAAATGTGAACACAAACAAAGAAAAGTCTATAAATACACTAGAAAGTTTTGTCGTCCTATTTCCAGAAGATTCCTCCAGGTGTTTTTGTCGGAGAGCACGGCGGAGTATGCACAATACCGTTCGCCGCAAGTCATTTGGAAACATTTAAGACAGTTCAAGGCCATCGTTATGTTTTTTTTTTCTTTGAAGAGCAGCAGATATCCGTATTTCACCTTATCCTAAAAATTCTTGAAGGAATTCAAAACATCCACGTCGTGACCTCGACTCAACAGTCGGTGAATGGTTTAAAAAAAAAAAAAGAAATTCTCCGCCGAAAGAAACTCTGTCTCTCCCAAATGGCCTGTTGATGAGACCTTGTTGTAAAAGAAACTAACAAAAGCAAGAACTACTTCTTCGACTTCTGTTTTAAAAGAAACAAAACCTCCAGATCACAAAAGAAATTGTTAACTGGCCCTTTTGAGAGGGCAAAATAAAACTCATCTAAAAAGAAAGCGCCTCAGTACCCTTCCGTTCCCTCTGAGAGTACACTTCCTCTATCCATCAGCATCTTCATTGTCTTCAAGTTTAAGCATGAAAGGAACAAGGGGATGGGGTTAAGGGTTGATAGGCTTCAGCATGTCTCTCTGTCTCTAGGTGGGATGAGGGTAGAAATGGTAAGCAGCGGTTGGCTGGGCTCCAGTGTTTCAGCTTTAGAGGTAAGGGTACTGGTTCATCTTGGTGGGGCTCAGCGGGTATCCAGTGTAGACAGTGGAGGCAGGAGAAGCGCTGATGTAGGTCTGGTGCGCAAATTGGGCCTGGTACTGGCTGTGGTGCAGGGTGGGCGAGGGCAGCACGCGATGGCCCATGCTGACAGGCACCTGGTGGACGATGCCCGGCGGGTAGCTGGCGTGCTGGACTGCGTGGCGGGCTGAACCCTGCGAAGCGACCAGGTGGGCCACCGTGCCTGTGGAGCCCAGGGCTGTGGGGGCAGTGTAGGTGTAGAGGTGTGGTTGCCCGGGCAGATGAGGAGCGGCCAAGTGGGGATGAACGTTAGCTGTGTGAGTGGGGCTGTTGTGGAAGGAATACTGAGCCTGGGTGGCCATTGTGGGGGTGATGTAGGCCTGCTGACGCCGGTGACCTCCGTTGCGCTCAACTGCCATGTGCTGCTGAGCCTACACAAGGTAATATCATCATATTACTTTTGTGGATAAATATAAGAACTATGAAACCAGATATGAAATGTTTGATTGAAATACCTGGCTGAGATTTAGAGGCTGCTGCTGAAAGGGGTGTGGCCCTGTGCGCTGCTGCCGGTATGATCCGCCTCCAGCCACGCCTCCCGACAAGTGGTTGTTGCCAGACAAGCCCCCATTGGAGATTTTAAACTTGTAGGTAGAGTTCTGGTGGTTCACCATATCTGTTGGAATTAATAAATTTTTTTATAATTAACAACAATACAGCTGGCTGTATCCCAATTATATATATATAATTGGGATACAATTATATATCCCAAGGCTACTTACTGAATGAAATAAATCAAAATACTGATTATTGTACTAAATAAATTAATTAGGAAATATCGGTGACATGTTAAATAAACACATTTGGAAAATTGTTGGAAATATTTATTATATTATGCTAAATAAATATATAAAATTGAAAAAAAAATCTTTGGAAAAAAAATATTGAAAATATTGATATATTTATTATATATATATATATATATATATATATATATATATATATATATATATATATATATATATATATATATATATATATATAATTAATTAATTTGGAAAATTGTTGGATATATTACTTATATTATTTTAAATAAATACATAAAAATTAAATATCTTTGGAAATAACATTGGAAATAATGACTGACTTATTGCAGAAACTAATAATAAAAATAATAATATATATATTTTTAAATATTGGTTATATTGTGTTACATGAATAAATTAAAATTATTTAGGATTTAAAAAACTATTTATTGTGTTAAATAAATAAATTAGCACAGCTATGTAGGAATTGTTTTGCCTGGAGCAATTGTTTGTTTAGCGGTCCTTATAAAAAATGTATTTGACTGCAGAACGCTGTGGTTGACCAATTAGAATAAAGTATTTCCGAGCGCTGCATAATGTTTTTAAAACAATAGTGCTCATTACACTTGAGCTTTCATTGTAATGAAATATTCTTCTGACAAATGTTAACAGATCAGAGTTGCTTGAATTACCTCTATATAAATTGTTTTACTATTTATAGCTTTTGAAATAGCACATAAATCTGCTAAATAAATCAACACCGCATATCAGAGGCTGTCAGTGAATTGTCACTTTAAATTGATGCTTGATTCAGGCCATGCCAGATGCCCCTTTTTCTCTGTCATCTTATCAGCCCTTCCCCTGTCTCACCAGGCAAGAGTCTATCACACTCTCCCAGATTCTCGCTGGTCTGGCTCTTCAGTGGGGGGATGATGATGGTGCGGGGGTTCCCGTTGCTGTAGTTGTCCAGGACAGCCACTTTGGAGTCGTAGCTGTTGGCGTTGGGGCCATTAGGCCGGGACTCCACAGCGTAAGGGCTGGTATTGCTGGAGTCAGAGTCAGGGGAATCATGGACCGTCACGCAGCTGATGACATTCTTCCTCTGTTTAGATGACGTGCTGTGAGAAGGCAAAACAGGTTCATTGGAAATAAAAACGACATAAAATGCAAGTTATTCAAGCATTGTTTTGTGTAATGATGCTTCACAATGTAATATTTATCTAACTCCCATGACCACCAAATTCATTTCCAAAGCATTATCTGGTATTTTCCCTGAGCTGAATAGACATATTAAAGTTTTTTTTAAAAGATCAACAGTTGTCCCTGGTCTTATTGTGCATGATTCATCAGTTATTCCACATAATTTTTTCATCAAAATTGAGCAAGTTTCTTCACCCTTCACCTGAAATGATTTTGACAACCAAGCCTGCATAGGGAGAGAAAAATGTTAACCAATATTATACCCTAACATAAACACAATCAAATCCTGAAGGATATAATCAAGTCCTGTCCTAAATCATTTCCCACGTTCACTCAAAAATATGTCATATTACAGAACTAATGTGTATCGCTTGTCCCATTTTTCTGACCTGGTGTTAGTGGGCTGTTTGAGGTCGTCCTCCTCATCTGTGTCGCTGCTGATGGTGATGATGCTGACAGCGGGGCTGGGAGTGTCGGGGATGATGATGGTTTGACGCGGCGGGTTGTGTTGACCGTGGTGGTCTCGAGTGGTGCTACATGCCTGCTCGCCTCCCCATCCCCCTCCTCCACCACCTCCGCAGGTCTGAGATGGGCCACAGGTTGAAGACGGGCCATTCTGAACCACGGCGCATCGAGGAGGGGTGTTCTCCTTCACTCGTTTGGAGCGCTGTGGTGACGTCACCGCCTGGGTGGAGGGCACGTCGTATGATGACATGTTCCTAAGAAAGAATGAAAGTTCATTTCAGACATAAAAATGTGCAAAATAATGTTTTTTTAACATTATACCATGGCCTTCATTGAGGTACCATTTAAATACCAACATATATGAATATTGTGGTTTCTGACCTGTTGTTCATCTGGTGCTGCTTGTTCTTTTTGGAGGAGGAGCTGTTGTTTGATGGCTGTCTCATGACATGAGCCACACCCACATTGAGAGGTTGCTGAGAGGGCAGGGTGACGTGACCTGCCAGTAAGGCTGGCTGTTGCATAATGGGATTGTAATGGCTGCCATGGGGATGTGAATTCCTGAAACAAAACCAGCATAATTAAAGCATGCCCTATAAAGAGTACACTACCAATCGGTAATGTTTTTGAAAGAAGTCTCTTATGCTCACACCAAGGCTGCATTTATAAGATCACAAATACAGTAAAACAGAGTATTATTATGAAATATTATTGCAAAATTAAAAATATTTTAAAGTGCAATTTATTCCTGTGATGTTAAAGCTGAACTTTCAGCATCATTACTCCAGTCTTCAGTGTCACATGATCCTTCAGAAATCATTCTGATATGCTGATTTGTAAACATATTTACTGACACTTTAATGCATCCTTGCAGAATAAGTATTAATTTCTTTAAAAAAATTATTCCTGACAACAAACTTTTGAACAGTAGTGTATATTAATCTATATTAATATTAATCTAAAATAATCAGTTTAATCAGTAACTTTGTCTTATTATCCAAATAAAAACTTCTAAACATTCTTTCAGCAAGGCAAATTTACCAGACAAAGAAAATTGCCTAAGATAATATGAACAGATATGCTTAATCCAGATGAAAAATATGTAACAGAATGCAACAAAATACACTTACTGAAAGTCTATTTCAATTTTGCTTTTCAATTTTTTTTTACTAAATACAAAATATTGCTTGGTATTTAGTACATCTCATGTTTGCTTTAGATACCTAAAAATAGTAAAGAATTTTAATATATTAATCATTTATTCAAGATACATTCTCTACAAATATTTAGCATTTTATGATATTTTGCTTTTTATGAATTTACTGTAGGCCTACCTTGTTTTAAGAATGTTTGAATATTTTAATGTCACATCAAACAGACATAATGATTAAAAATAGGATTTTTGTAGTGTACAAAGCGTAGTGTAGTGTGGTGATTTTTGTCATTCTACAGAGAAAACAGATTTATGCAACTAAATTTCAGAGGCAATGGTCACCAACAGTTCAAAACAATTTGATACTATAACACTACTCAGAATTAAATACTTTATACTTTTAGTTACTTTTTTAGTAACTAGAATTTAGATATCTGTACCATCTTCCTCAATCCTAAAACTACAACTGTATGTAACTGAAGAATAAATGCAATGCAACATTTGGCCAGAGGAGGCAGCGGTGACTGCAGCAAATAGCAGAAGAGCAGAGAACAGCAATAGACCTCAGAGGAGGATCTCTGCAGTAAAAGTGCGACACTTTTCCAACCGGACTGGGACTGCCGAGCCCTCCGGGCTGAGCTTAAGGCGCTGATGTGATGATCTGCAGATATCAGCGCACATTCATCTGTAATACGTTCACATCCTTCAGGTCAGCACGACCTGACTCCATTATCCTGACCTAGCCACAGACACGCTCCTGCACTCACTGTTCTAATACAAGAAACCAACATGAATTCTAAACGAATCCAGAATATAATGAGTCTCAGTCTTAAAATATTCTCTTCCTTCATTCCAAATGAATTATTCAAAGGCATGTTGGCTTTATAGGTGCATTTGCAGACTAAGCAACCTAGATAATTCAATCTGCTTAGTTAATAATCTAGGAGATTATTAAAACCCAGCGTTGCGGTACTGAACTACCGCAAAATATATGGATCACCAGTCATGATATCGTAAAAACAGATGGGTTGAGTTCCACATGACCTGTTTATAATCAGCACGGTATAAGTTGTGTTTTCGTGAGGATATAATTGGTTTTGAAATACTAATGGAATCCCTATTAAACATGATGAAATTTTACCAGATCTGCTCAGCTAACTAAAAGAAACGTAAAATAAAAGCTTCTGTGGCACCAACATCTCAACGAAATAGAGTGAAACAGTTGGGTTCCAGAAGTAAAAATCACATTTTCTCCACAGGGAACTGATTTTGAACGATAACTTATAAACCTTAAAAGACAGGCCAACTCTGAGCTACAAGACTGTTAATCAATGGTAAATGCTTTTGTTGAAGTATTCAACCCGCATTATTTAGAATGATTAAAAAAAACAATGTTCAACACTGGAATTCTTGGTGAAAAACAACATTACCTATGATTTTGCAAAGAACGAATCAGATAATTATAATTAGGGACAATCACATTTTGAACACTTTAGCACGCACACCACTCCAGTGAAATATTGCGAATTACATGATAGTCAGTCTTCCTACTAAAATAGTTGTTTATTTAAAATATTTCCATGTTTTGAAAAAAAACCTCTCTCCCTCTCTCATCAACATCAAAGTTTTATATTTCTCCATCATTTTTAATTACTTATGCAGTGCATAATGGGATTGTAGTTCTTTCCCTCATTAAAGCCATTATGTACACGGTGTTATACCTTTGTCTTTTTGTCTAATCTTCACATTTTGTTGTAATGTTGTGATTCACCTCGTAGCTGGTTGGTTTGGTTCATGGCTTAAAACTCTTTACGAATATATACGAAGATTTTTTTTTTTTTTTTTAAATCCCTATGTAAAAATGAATGTGGAAAAATACTTAAAGGTTTTCTACCAAAGGAAGATATTTGGAAGAACGTTTGTAAGTAAGCAGATCTCGGCAGCCATGATTCTGCTTGGTTACAAACATTCTTTCAAATATCTTCCTTTGTGTTGAGCAGAAGAAAGAAATTCATACAGGTTTGGAACAACTTGAAGGTGACTAAATGACAGAATTTTCATTTTTGGGTGAACTATCACTTTAAGAAATCAAGGTAGCTGAAAAAGTGGACGGGCACTTGTTGCAATGTATTGCAAAAATGGTGGTTTCTCGAACACCTCATTTGCCAATGGTCAGACAAAAGGGCAGTCAAAATGATATAGTGGCAACTCACCTCCAGTTGGCCAGAGGCTGCGAGCTGGTCATGGAGTCGGGGATGACGGTGGCGTGTTGCACTGAAGTGTGTGTGAGCTGCTGCCACGCTGGTGGAAGGAGAATCTGTTGAGTACCAGACGGCCAGGCCTGCTAAAAGGTCAGGATGGAAGGAAAACAGAGGGTTAGCACCAAAGAAGTGAGGTACATCTCCAGCAGAAGGTCAAAAACCTACAGATAAGTAGAGCTTGTGCGATTCAATATAGTTGGACACTGCAGTCGAGTAGGATATGACGGCTAGTAGCAACCAACAGCACACGGACTCAGTGACCTCGTGCTATTTAATTGCTGTCAGTGTAAAGACCCCGTAACCCGGCACATCAAATCGCAGGGTTGCGGCGCAGCTAAACAGGCCAGGGTACTGCACCCGCATATTTAGAGAGAGGAGAAAAAGGATATGGCTATTTAGAGAAATGACCGCTAGTAAGTGATAAACTGTGCCAAACAACCACCAAAGGAAAGGGGTCATTTAGTTATTTAAGACACAGTAGCGTCAGCGTTTGGGCCTAGAGACATCACACACTGCAAAAAATTATTTCCTTACTTTGTATTTGTGTCATGTTTTCCAGTACAGATATTTAGATATGTCAAGATACATTTACTGGAGATGCACAACGATTTAATATATTAAATTTAGTTTTCTGAAAAATGTATCAAACTGAGTTACTGTACAAACTGATAACAAAACAATATCTGCCAATGGGGTCAGAAAAATAAACTTAAATACTTTTTTTGACCCCATATATTTCTTGTTTTAAGCATAAACTCACTTAATTTTATTTATTTTTCAGAAAGTAATTTTTCTTCTCATGTTAATGTATGGTGATTTAAAATGTTTAGATATTTGTACTGGAAAACACAATACTAAGTAAGAAAATACTTTTTGGCAGTGTAAAATTGTTCTAACAAAATATATACAGAAGAGATACATTATAACCAATTTTATAACGCATCCATCTTCTATACTAATTATTCTCTTGGTCTGAAAATGAAGATGTGAGCAGGACGGCTTTGAAGAAGCAAATTATGGACAACATAAAAGAGCTCCCTGTGGAATATCAAAAAGCTTGTGCCACTTTCATTGAAACTTCATTCATTTCTCTCCCTCGATTCCTTGGCACCAGTATCTAGATGAGGGCCTGAGATCGGGCCCTGCATACTGCGTACGGCCTTGGCTCCTGCCTATAAAAAAGATAAGACCCTGCCTTAATAAAGAGATGTGGCATCTCCCAGGCAGTGTGCTGATGTGCTAGACATTTTCCAAATCAGCTCTGACTTTAATTAAATTCAGGGGCCCCATTCAGAGGCTTTGTGAGGAGCTGTTTTGTATGGCGGGTGAGGAGAGCGAGGAGTGCCAGGCATAATTTGCCCAGAGATGTGAGCTTGAAGACTGCCTGCAGCTCTAATAGTTTAATGCAGCTTTATTGATTAGCAGTTTAATGTACAACTAATGAATTGTTTCTTTAATACCCTTTGCACATCTATTTACCGGCCCATCTGTATGGGCCACAGCACTTGCATAAAAGTGAAAAAAAGTGAAAAAATGCTTTTAAGATGTTTGAAAAGCTGTGTAAATTATACATTTAGCATTGTGAGAGCTGTGAATCTGGGTATTTTTCAGGAATTCTGGCAATTTAAGGTCACCTTTATCACCAGAGTGCATGGGATGAGTATTATTTGAGCGTTAACAAAGTTACTCTCAAACTATATTCAGCTTATCATTGTCGTTTGTTTTATTTTTGAAGTGCTTTAATCATAATATATATAAATATACAGCTTACAGTGTATATAAATTACAGCTTAACTGAGATAAACTGTAAAGTTTTTTATTTGACACTTTGCCTAAAAGTGTATACTTGGAGTATGTGTCAACACCTCTACATACTTCTTCCACCCAAGACACAAATAATTTCATCAGAACCATGTCCCCAAAGCCCTTTGCCTACATTCCTGACACTTTGCATCCTCATTTCTCACTTTGGGTTGGGTTGTGTAATTGTGCCGTCTGGCCTGGAACGCTAACCCAGATAAGAGTAGAGTTTTCCATGCAAGGCCATCTCTGCGACTACCCCCCATAACAGCTTTTCTGCCCTCGTGGGGTGAAAGCCTTTTGTCACCCCCAGGGCTCTGAAAGCACCGCCGCTCTCTCGACAATTGTTTTCGCATTTTCTGCATTCCTGTTCCAGATAAAAGCTGAGGCCTTCTAGAAACCCGTTCCACTGGCACCAGGAGCGATGTGGTCTAGCTGATTGGGTTGAAGGGGGGAGAATGGGTGGCTGAGGCCCTGGAGAAATGATGATCAAGTATCCCCAATCTCTTTCCCAATGCAGTACTCCGATTATCACCCATGGACTTTATGCACAGGCTTTCCTAAACGTGAGGAGCAATAAAGACGCAATAAAGCACTTAAGCAATAGAGCACCGTCATGAAACAGCGACACAAGCAAAGCTCAGCAATACTGAAAAAGGTTGTAGACGAATTACAATTAGCTAAACAGTTGTGAACCTTGACACCCTGCCTTGTAGCTATCTTAGCATCCTAAGACTTCATTTAAAGGAATCATTCACCTAAAACAAAATAAAAAATCTGAATCATTTAGTCACTGCCATGTTGTTTGAAACTGTCTTTTCTTTTTTTTCTGTGGAATAAAGCTGAATGGAAACTGCAAAAATATGCAAAAACGGAAAAAAAATATCATAAGAGTGATACATATGACGTGTGTGCCATATTTCAAGTTTTCTAAAGTCATATTATAGCTTTGTGTGATAGACAGATCAAAATTTAGATCTGATTGGAAACAATAATTCATTCACAAATTGGGTATTGCGACTATTTTCATGAACTCTCATGAACATTCCAGGGACACCTAGAATGGATATCAAGAGCTTCAGTAAATATCACCTTAAATTTCAGTCTATTCCTCACACAACGCTTCAGAATATTTGTAAAATAGCAATGGACTACTTTTGTTTATTCTTTATTTTGGAGCTTCACAGCCCCTGTCTTCATTCACTTTCATTAAAGGTACAGGGTGTAATATTTATGAGGATCAATTGACAGAAATGCAATATAATATACATAACTATGTTTTCAATGGAGCATAAAGACGTTACATAATGTACGGTTTTTATTACCTTAGAATGAGCTATTTCTATCTCCACTTACAGTGAAATCGCCATTTTGCACCGTCATGTTTCTACAGTAGCCCTAAACGGACAAACTTCTCTACAGAGCACTAGTTACTCTCTGCTCTCTCCGACGACAACTTTTTTGTCCTGTGTCGGCCCCCGTAGCTTCTCTATGTGCTCAGAAAGGAAGGGGTGAGCGTTGGGGGACGCAAACTAATTCACACACTGCACCTTTAAATTTTAAATTGTTGACAGAATATTGCTCAAAAAAAGGGCACCTATACCCTTTTTTTTACAAGATGTAATATAAGTCTCAGGTGTCCCCAGAGTGTGTCTGTGAAGTTTCAGATCAAAATTCCTGACAGATCATTCAATATACCATTTTGAAAATGCCAATTTTGGTTTGAGAAAAATTTGCTGTTTTCTGTGTGTGTCTCCTTTAAATGCAAATGAGCTGCTGCTCCCGGGCCCAGAGGGCGGAGCCTTCACAGCTCGTGAACACCAGTGAACATGCGAATGAAAACTGAAACATGATATCTGTTTGTTTTGATGATCATCTCTATCGCAGACACGCTCATGTGACATTGAAGTTCTTCATCATCATGAAATATTATCATCTGCTTGCGTTTTAAAGCCTTATCACTGTCAACTTGAGCACACACACCCGACGCATGCGCACAGAGAGCTGGATGCCGGTGCGTCTGTGAGTAGGCTATTAAACTAGACTAGTAGACTAGAAAGATCATGTGTTATTGCGATTAAACTGTCAAATGCACACAAGTTTATGTCAGAAAACATAAAGTTCCCATGAAAACAGTTGGTTATGTCTGTGCACTTATGCAGCAAGTAGAGAAATCCCGTGTGGTGTGTATATTAGATCTGTGTAACGTTACTAAAGTGAAAGCAGTGTAATATACAGTACATGCTGTTAATATGAATCAAACAACAAAAGATAAACAGAAAATCACTCACTGCTCTTGACTGAATGAACTTTAGTAGCTTTATTAAGAACACATTTCTTACTTGAATGCTGCTGTTAAATGCTCTTGCGAAGAGATAAATATGGCCGACTGTGTACCACTCTCTGAGGGCGGGGCCTGTGAAATGTGACATCACATTCCCAGGAATCTGCAAATGGCTTGTTCTGAGACACTGCTTATGATTTATGGGGATTTAAAAAAGGAGTGCGTGGATTTTTACTATTATAGGGTGGTTGTGTACACACTGCCAACACACATTTATGTTCAAACAATTTTGCATAATAGGTGCCCTTTAATGTTTCACAGAAGAAAGAAAGTCACACAGGTTTGAAATGACATGAGTGTGAGTAAATCATTTTCATTTTCGGCTGAACTATTCCTTTAAGCAGATGAGTAGAGTCTTCAAACAGCAGCAAGAGCTCAACTCAGCAATACTGAAAAATGTTGAGGATAAATTACAAATTAGCTAAACGTCTCTGAACCTCGCCACCCTGTCTCAAATTTAAAAGCCGTCTGGGCCCTTCCTTGCGGCTCCAGAGGGTAGACAAATCCCTCAGCATTCACAGACCTCATTTAAAGCCAACCTCACGCTTGCTCATCAAAGCGTGACTTCCTCTAACTCCAGGAAAGGAGCAGAGCTCCCTGGACCTTAGTGGGAGCAGGAAAGCAAACCATCATTGGGGTAAAATCTCTGGCAGGGGAAAGCCAGGTCACTCCAGTTGATACAGCAGAGCATACTGAGATAAATCCACCCCGGCTTCAATTAATCTATTTGCCATGACATGAGACTGTCTTCTTGATTTTGTTAAAGGGAAAGTGAATTATACTTTTATCATTAAAACAAAGTAGGTCATGCTAATTGCTCTTCGTTGGAGCCAAACTTGGATGTAATTGAGAATTTGGGAAAGGCTGAGGGGTGTAATTAGTTTAGAAAATGTGGCATTGTATTGCTATGGCAATGGGGGCAATTTTTGGCTATACCTGTGTCAGAAGGCCTGGCTGGATCTGTAGCGGCTGGGCACCAGGGGCCTGTGTTACTATGGGAACTGCATTCTCCATTCTCACTGAGTAACCAGTGTGTTTAGAGGGTGATGCTTGCAAACCTGGGAAGAAATAACAAGGTAAACATAGCAATATAGCTTAGCCAGAAATTAAACTTCTGTCATTATTTACACATTTCGAACTTGTACTGTATGACATTTAGAAGATTTTTTACGTAGATCTCCCAACACAACGATCACATAAACACCACATCATAAAAGTAGCCCATTCAACTACACTACCGTTCAAAAGTTTTTAAAATAACTCTTTTGCTCAACAAGAATGCATTTATTTGATCAGAAATACAGTAAAAACAGTAATACTGTGAATTACTGTTACAATTTAAAATGACTATTTTCTATTTTAATATGTTTAAAATGTAATTTATTTCTGTAATGGCAAAGCTGAATTTTTCAGAAGCCATTACTCTTATCTTCAGTGTCACATGATCCTTCAGAAATTGAGCAGTGTATTTTTTTAGCCGTATGATAACTTTGTATGAAATTCCCACTTCTCATCCCTGAATCTGGAAGCCAGTGTCAGTGAAATATCATCAGTGTATAACAACGTAAATTTTTGTCTGTTCATCACATAAATCTATTGTATGGTTTAAGAGGCATTGAAATGTAGTGCACCAGTTGTGTGGACCACTTTTTTGATACTTTAATGTTGTATTTTTATTTGTCTGATATAGATACAATAAACTGCTGTTATATGGAAAATGTAAAGATTTTTTAAAAACAGAAAAAAATAACAGCAAACAAGTTCAGAAAGACATTAGGGTAAGTAACAAATGCAGAATTGGAATTTTTGTGTGAATTAGTACTCAGAGCTCTCTGACCCCTCCATAGACAGCAATTTAATGACCACTTTCAAGGCCCAGAAAGGCAGTAAGACATCATTAAAATCGTCCATGTGACTACTGTGGTTCAACCTTAATTTTATGCAGCGAGAATACTTTTTGTGCACAAAAAACAAACAAAATAATGACTTTTTTCAACAATTTCTTCTAGCCTGTCAGACTCTTATGCTGTTGACGTAGTGTAAACAGTGCAGCGCTTCCAGAACGCCGGCTTACCATTGGCCGAAGCTGTTCACATGAGTACTATGACGCATGCGTGTGATGCTGACGCAGGAGCTAGCCAATGGCGAGCCGCCGTTCTGACGTAGAACTAGGAAGCGCAGCACTGTTTCTATCTACATACACTGCGGGTCCCCTTACAGTGAAATCGCCATTTTGCGCCTTCATGTTTCTACAGTAGCCCTAAATGGACAAACTGCTCAACAGAGCACTAGTCACTCTCTGCTCTCTCCGACGATGACATTTTTGTCCTGTGTCATCCCCCGTAGCTTCTAGGGGTGGCACTGTTCACAAAACCCACGTTTCGGTTCGCATCACGGTTTTCGGTTCTGTACGGTTCTTGTTGTTTTTTCTTTTAATTATTAACACTCCAGAAATTCACTTCAGCATATGATACAGTATTAAAAAAATTGTTATATCACGTAGAAATTGTTTCCTGTGTCATGTTAATCATGTCAATATTGATCAGAAAAACGCACTGTGGCTTTAATTCAGCGTGAGAAACTTTTTGTCCAAACTTCAAAGGCCTGTTTAAATTATTAAAACTAGAAGCATATCTTAACTTTAATGTTAGATTTATCATGTGAACTACTGATATACAACATGTTATATGCATGTGTGTTTGGGACAGAGGGGAACACGGTCGCATTTGCAGCAGATATATGCTGCCCATCTTCAATCAAACGAGACAGACAGGGGTCGGAGAACACTGGAAAATGTGACAGAATGGACAATATTCATCTGTATTTGCAATACGCGAGACAAACGCTGCCAGTGTGAATCCACAACTCGCGCGTGTGCGGTTCCCTGCTCGCACATGCGGTGTGAAGCCGCCGCGTTATCCTCCAAATCCGGGCAGCCTTCGTTCTATTTCCCACTTGCCATTTCTACACGTGATGTGACCTGCAGCACTCCACTTTTACTGTCTTTTACTGTATGTCCACACACACTTCTTATTTTGCACGAAAAGGACACCCACTGTCTGAGGTAACATACGGGCACGAGGCTACATTGCGCATGCGTCGAACCATGCGACGCACACACGCTCCGAACCAAGACAAGCGCACCGAACGGTTCGGATGTTTTTTCATGTACCGTGCCACCCCTAGTAGCTTCTCTATGTGCTCAGAAAGAAAGGGTAGATAGATGCAGAAAAAATTCACACACTGCACCTTTAAATTTAAAATTGTGGCCAGAATATTTCTCAAAATTTCACCTTTTATGTTTCACAGAAGAAAGAAAGTCACACAGGTTTGAAACGACATGAGTGTGAGTAAATCATTTTCATTTTCGGCTGAACTATTCCTTTAAGCAGATGAGTAGAGTCTTCAAACAGCAGCAAGAGCTCAACTCAGCAATACTGAAAAATGATGAGGATAAATTACAAATTAGCTAAACGTCTCTGAACCTCGCCACCCTGTCTCAAATTTAAAAGCCATCTGGGCCCTTCCTTGCGGCTCCAGAGGGTAGACAAATCCCTCAGCTTCCTAGAAGTAGGAAGCGCTGCACTGTATTTACTACATCAACAGCGTAGGAGACTGAAACAGATGAGAAGACATTGTTAAATAAAGTTATTTTGTTTGTTTTCTGTGCACAAAAGTATTCTTGTCGCTTCATAAAATTAAGGTTGAACCACTGGAGTCACATGGACTATTTTAACAATGTCTTTACTACCTTTCTGAGCACTGAAAGTGTTAATTACATTGCTGTCTATGGAGGGGTCAGAGAGCTCTCGGATTTCATCAAAAATATCTTCATTTGTGTTCCGAAGATGAATGAAGGCCTTACGGGTTTGGAACAACATGAGGGTGAGCAATTAATGACAGAATTTTCATTTTTGGGTGAACTAACCCTTTAACTTTGCAGCTACTCTCATTAGAGCATTAGTAGACTGTCTGCTTAATATCTGTTAACACTTTATTGTAACGGTCCCCAAACAGACATTCTACTAACTATAAGTAAGTTTTCATTTCATGTCAACTTATTTTAATCCTAACCCTACCAGTCTACTAATACTCGACTAACACTCCATTGAGAGTTAGTAGACATGTACGTCGTTACGTATAGTCAACAGAATATGTTAAAGGGACCATCGAAAAAGGGAAACCTAATATACTGTATGTAACTTGGCCAAAGATATATCAGGAATATTCAGGGTTTCGTATAAAGTAAAACAGCTCTCACCTTGGAAGCCAGGTGGGCAGACGATGAGGGCCTGCTGGAAGGGATCGGGTCGGGCGGCGCAGAGTTGTGGCGCACCGGGCTGGAGGGGCATGGTCCTGGGGGCCACGGCAGCCATGGGGGCAGCAGAAGGCTGGTAGAGTGCAGATTGGTAATTTAGTATGGAGACATCAGGATTGGTAAGGGAAAGGGTGGCACTGGTGGAAGAGGGAGCCAGGTTGGTGGCCTAAAGGAACCGATGGGATCAAACAAACAAAGAAACAAAGACAAACAAACAAAAGCATGAGGAAGTGGGTGTGGGGATTGGGTGGAACAACGATGAGAGGGGAAATTTCAAAGAATAGCAAATGATGAACATAAACTCCTTAAAATATTTCTCAATATGCAGGATGGATGTACAAAAAAAAAAAAAAAAAAACTGCTGATGAAAACCGTAGGCACAGGAAGCATGCTTGATGTCAAGTAATTTCTAAGAGCGAATACCACAACCCTATTCTGCAATATTAACAAAATCTCTCTATTAGATGTGCAGACAGCGTTAGGGTTCAGGCATGTTCTATAAAATGACTTATTGAGCGTGAGGGAAGAGGAAAGAGGAGGTGAGAGAGCTTCAATCAATGCTCTTGTGTTACAGTCTCCATCAATGCTAGGACCCTTCAACTCATTGAATTTGCTCAGTCTCATTAGCAGCAGATAATGATCCCTCTTTGCGCTAAAGCTATGATTAAATATACACACAGATCTAACTGGTGAGGGGAGAGAAAATCTGTTCTTCAAAGCCTCTGCTCTAGATTTCCCCTCCAGTGCTTTTTAATCCGGCCTGACTGCAGCACATTCATCTGTTTATTCATCTATCAATGTGGAATTTGCGCCGTCTAGGAGGTTTGATGAACGAGGGAACTCCCACTCCTCCATCTAGAATGGTAGTGAACCGAATGTGCTTCTCAAAAGAATTGTATGGGTCCTTCCATCATAGTCACTCTCTCTCTATAATGAAAACACAAGCCACAAATATAGCCAGAAGTAAAAATATGAGTGCGGTAACATCGCCAGAGAGAGTAAATGGCTGCTCAATACAAAAAAGAAGGTCAGAGCCTTGGCCTAGCAGTAAGTGCACATGCCCCAGCATCAATATTTCGAGCTTTGGAGCTCATTTGGAAAATCAGTAGGCCAGGCTTAAACCTACAATTTTCCATGTGCCTGTTCTGAACTTACAAAACCAAACCAAAAAATGGTCTGAGCTATGGCGTAGCGGTCGGCACACATGGTGCCATGGTGCTAATATGAGAGATGTGGGTTTGAGTCTGGCCTAATCAAGTTCCCATGTGCTTGTTTAGAACTTCCAAAACATAAAAAAAAAAATGGTCCAAGCTATGGCTTAGTGGTATGCAGGTATGCTCAGACATCAAAATGTTGTTTTCACATGTCTTCCTGTACTATCTCAGTAAATAAAAAAATAAAATAAAAATCCCCAAAAAAGGCATGAAGGCAAAGGGTCAAGTCTGAATAGATCATGTTTAGATGGTAACCTTCTCCACATGCTGCATTTGTAAACTCTTCATTTGGAGTGTCTCGTCAACCAACCCTATCTCTAACCTTGGTAGAAGGAGTTAGAAGAGGGTTATCATCTAGACATGACCATCCAAGTATATTTCCATGTAAAATGCCTGTCATTTCTTCCAAGATAGGGGCGAAAACAAAATATTAGACAAAAGAGATGTGCTTAAATTCTGGTGCACCATCAAAACCTGTTCGTTTACTGGAGGCTAGCGTTATTTACCTTCATCTGTTACTAAAGCAATACTGTTTCATCTCATACCACTGCTAGTAATTATAGACTTTTCATTAAGGTTTGTATGGGGAGAATTCAGTACAGAGCTTTTCATTTTTCATTTTCCCTGTTTAGCAAGGCCGACGAGCACCAAGGGAGAGAGTTAATCAATACGCCGCCATGGCATTCATCACACAAAATAAACACTTCACCCTCACAGCTGGCTAATGCTACACAAGCTTTCTCTTCGAACACACTGAATGCCCTACACAATGCTTTTCTCATGACGTTACAGAGAGGCCGGAATGCTATAACATTACAGCCATATGACTTTTTGACTTCAGACATGTTTATACGAAGGGGGAAGTCAAATTTTGAGCCGATCAAAGAACTCAAAATGAAGGCATTATGGGATTCGTGCCTGGCCCACTGTCAGCAGTTTAGACAAACGCTCCCTGGTGAAGCTAAACTGCACTGAGGCAAAACCGGAGGAAACAAAAAGAGAGAAGGAAACAAAGTGGTGCAATCTTTAAGGCTGCAAAGTTGTAAAATGCAAGCCAAGCAGGAAGTAGAGGCTGTCATGTTGTTAATCAGTGCATTGTGACAGAGGGCTGCAAGGCTGGAAACACACACACACACACACACACACACACACACACACACACACACACACACACACACACACACACACACACACACACACACACACACACACACACACACACACAGCCCAAATGGCCCATGATATGACTGGTGTTCTGTCCACTGAAGGAAGTCATCCGATACTGTTAGTGGTCAATGGGCCAATGCTACACTAATTTCTTTGGATCGTCCCACTGCAAATGAGTCTGTGCATGTAATGCAATTAATTATCTGCAGCTTTATAAACTGTACTAGGGATCGGCAAAGGTTTAGGTAGCAACTGAATTCAAATAAAGTTTTTTTGTGACATATAGCTTGTTTGTTCTGACGTGGCTGTCCTTGTGAGGTTGAAACATAAGTCAGCAATTTTTTATGATTTGCTCAAAAATAAATTGGTCAATATACCACAACAATCTTGTCTCCATTTCCATTAAAACATCTAATTACATAATTTAGCTTGTTTGAAGCACAACATTTAGCACACTATATATCATTATTTTATTATTTTAAAGTAATTATTAACCAATATATTATTATTTTATTATTTTACAGTAACTATTATTTACTTACAACATATACATATTTAATCATTTAAATATTTATGAACTTATAATACATCATATTATCTGGCTTCTCAAAAACATTTATCTTGTTGATGTTTTCAAGGATTATTTTTTTTTAGATTAATATTTTAAAGTATTTTTAAAGTTATTTATAAATTACAAATATTTATTCATTTAAATAATATTGCAATATTTATGACATTATAATTTATTTAATGATATTGACACAAATACAGATTCATATATGTTTACAAATGTTTTTATTTATATTTATTATTTACAAATTACAAATAATTTAAGTATTTATGATATCATTTATTTAATTTTATTTATCTTCATTCTCAAGTAATTAATTTTGTATATGTATTACAGTGTATTAACGTTTTGATCACATTTGTTCATTTCAGCTTTTTTTTTTTTTTTTTTTTTTTTTTCAAATAGCTCAGAAACTTATTCCAACAACAACAAACTTGATTTTTGGTTTACTTTCATAACTTTAAGAACAATAAAAGGTAATGGGAAGTCACTAGTTAGATATGTATTGCATATGTATAGTTGTATATGTGTGTGTGTGGATACTGACCTGACTATGCACAGTGTTAAGCTGGTTGTTGAAGGTCATGGTGAGATTGGTGGAGGTGCTGGGGGCTACATGTGTTATAAAGGGCGTCTTGCTCTGATTGACTGTGTCGTACATGTTCACCCGACGCTTGCAAATCTCCATGTTCTGGAAGCAGGATTTGACGCTGGAGAAACAAAAAGGGCATAATCAGCGATAACATATTTAAACACAATAACATATTTGATAAAACTACATAACCTTTACAACTCATAACCCCACCCCCAAAAAGTTTTCTGTTGGTGTAGTTGAACTTACTGTGTGCTGTGTGGGAAGTCTAGCAAGTGTGTCATTGTGACAAAAGGATGGTTGAGTGTCTCTATGGGCGTTATTCTCTTGTCTGCGTCGATGGTCAGCATCTTGGTCAGCAGGTCTATAAACTCCCTCCTGTCTGCCTTCTCTGCCAGCATGTCGCTGCCCTCCAAGTCTGTGGTCATATTCACCTGCACAAAAAAAATTTGAAATGAGAAAGCAAGAGAGAAACACATAGACTGACATACAGAGACCAAGTACTTTAGAGCAGAGGTCTTCAACCCTGCTCCTGGGGACCCACTGTCCTGTAGAGTTTAGCTCCATCCCTAATCAAAGACAGCTGAAGCTAATCAAGCTTTTCAGGATCACTTGTTGAAAATACACAGGCAGGTGTGCTGAAGCAGGTTGGAAATACATTTTTCAGGACAGTGGGTCCCCAGGAGCAGGGTTGAAGACCTCTGCTTTATAGATCCTCAAACATGGTTAACAAGCTCTTGCATTATTTTTCTGATGCAACACATCACCATGCCCACATGGAATATGTGCCCACTGAATTCCTCAGAAAAAGAAATGCCCCCAAAAATTCCAATGAATTTCACATTGTCGAATAACAACCACCATGTTCTGCCTCTTGCTTGTTCAATTAGGAAATATTTCTACATGGAAATTGCAGGAAAAAATGTTAAACGCTGTAATGCTTTAATGAAAATGTACAAAAGTTGCTTACTTTGGTAATACTTGTAAATGCACTGGACAGTGCTAATCCATGAATTAAGGAAGTCGAGAAATTTAGCAACCATAATTGCAGAATAAATCATCTCAAGGAACCAAATGTGTGTTCAATGCAAGCCTGGGTGTTCTCAAATGTTGGAATCTTTCAGCTGTATCTTCTGATCCAGCTTACATCTTACAGCTTTTGTAAATAAAGCATGCGAGTGTTTGTGTGTAAATAACTCCCATGTCCCGCAGTGCTTGACGTGTACGGCTCTATTTATATACACAGGTCTGTCATTCAAAAAGTGTGAGGGTTTCTCAGAGGGCGGCAATAACCTTTCTGATATTCCCCAATATTTGCCCTCAAATTTACAGCTATTTACAGACCCTCTTAGAAATGCTTCAGATGCCAGGCCAGATATTCCCATCTGTCTGAGGATGTGAAAATAAACAAATTCTGATATACACACATATACACACACACACACACACACACACACACACACACACACACACACACACACACACACACACACACACACACACACACACACACACACACACACACACACACTATATTGCCAAAAGTTTTGGGACGCCTGCCTTTACATCCCATTCTTAATCCGTAGGGTTTATTATGGAATATATACCCTTTATATATACCCTATACCCCTATATACCCTGCTATAACAGCTTCAACTCTTCTGGGAAGGCTTCCCACAAGGTTTAGTAGTGTGTTTATGGGAATTTTTGACCATTCTTCTAGAAGCGCTTTTGTGAGGTCAGACACTGATGTTGGACAAGAAGGCCTGGCTTGCGGTCTCCGCTCTAATTCATCCCAAAAGGTGTTCTATCGGGTTGAGGTCAGCACCAAACTCGCGCATCCATATCTTTATGGACCTTGCTGGTGTGCAGTCATGTTGGAACAGGAGGGGGCCATCCCCAAACTGTTCCCACAAAGTTGGGAGCATGAAATTGTCCAAAATGTCTTGGTATGCTGAAGCATTAAGAGTTCTTTTCACTGGAACTAAGGGGCAAAGCCCAACCCCTGAAAAACAACCCCACACCATAATCCCACCTCCACCAAACTTTACTCCTGGCACAATGCAGTCAAGCAAGTACTGTTCTCCAGGCAACCGCCAAACCCAGACTTGTCCATCGGATTGTCAGACAGAGAAGCGTGATTCGTCACTCCAGAGAACACGTCTCCACTGCTCTAGAGTCCAGTGGCGGCATGCTTTACACCACTGCATCTGGCGTTTTGCATTGCACTTGGTGATGTAAGGCTTGGATGCAGCTGCTCAGCCATTGGAAACCCATTCCATGAAGCTCTCTACGCACTGTTCTTGAGCTAATCTGAAGGCCACAAAATTTTGAGGTCTGTAGCTATTGAGTGAAAAGCATGCACTGACCCCGCTCTGTGATTTTGGCCGACCACTTCGTGGCTGAGTTGCTGTCATTCCCAATTGCTTCCACTTTTTTATAATACCACTAACAGTTCACCGTGGAATATTTAGTAGTGAGGAAATTTCATGAATGTATTATTGCACTGAGCTCCTGAGAGCGACCCATTCTTTGACAAATGTTTGTAGAAGCGTCTGTATGCCTAGGTGCTTGATTTTATACATCTGTGGCCAAGTGATTGGAACACCTGAATTCAATGATTTGGTGGGGTGTCCCAAATATATGAATAAAATTATATATTATATATACTGTATGTAATTCAATATGATATTATTAAAAGATAATATAACTATAATATAATATAGTATAATAAATTATATTATAAGTTATATTATAAATAAAACAATTTAATCTATACATACAAGGCATATAACAAGAAACAAATATAAATGAAGAAGAACAGACAATTTGAATACGACCTCCATACAGTATAACAAATAAAAGTTGAAATCTGTAAATCAACCCCTGGGACATAAAAGTGCCTGTATTTGAAGAAACATGCCTTTATTGTCTGATAGGGGTGTTTTGCCAGAGGTGAAAAGCAGTGCAGCAGAGCTTTTTTTATTGGGAATCCCTGACAGAGATGGCTAACGCATTTTTCATACCGCCATGCTGTTTATCCGTGGCCTAACCACCCCGAGCTATCAGATAAACCGCCAGTCACCAGCGCAAGTCCTCTTTTATGCATGCTATTTTAGTCCTGCTCTGTCTCTCTCTCTCTGTTTCCATCACCCTGCTGCATGATAAAGAAATAATCTTTGACACGAAAGGAAAAATAATCATTCAGGATGCAGAATACGAACCGCAAGCGAGGGTAGTGTCTGCATAGCTCCCGTACACAAATCTTGCAAAAACACTTATGCACGCACATTTAGTGAACTGTCTCTTGAAGATGATGAAACTGAGAACAATCATTCTTCTTGCTCTCCATTTCACATCTGACTGTCATATTTAAATCGGTTGAAATCACAAGCGCTGTATTCTCTGAGTGCAACCATTTAAAGACAGGTGCACATCATGGAGACAGCAGTGCAGATGTTCCTCATACAAACTGGCAGTGCTGCAACAGCGGAAACTGAGCACACACACGTTGGTGCACCTATCATTATGAGGATTCTCCATAGACATAATGGTTTTTATTCTGTACAAACCGTACATTCTATCCCCTACACTACCCCTACCTCTAAACCTACCCATCACAGGAAACATTCTGCATTTTTAAGAAAACATTGTTTAGTGTGTTTTTAAGGCTATCTGAAATATGAGGATATATGAAATGTCCTCATAAACCATGTTTACGTTGTAATATCAGTGTAATACCCATGTCATTATACAAATTTGTGTCCACATAAATCACATAAACAAGCACACACACACACACACACACACACACACACACACACACACACACACACACACACTGGAGTCATATTCTAGGTTATAAAGATGTCTTTATACAACATTCTTTACATTTTGTTGACTGCAGAATACTGGACTACAGAGCAAGTCAGTACTTAGATCATAACACCAGAGGACCTGACCTGAAAATGCGGCTCTGATGTAATTCTTGTAAAACAAGGTTGTTGTACAGGACATGAGTATTGATACATTACAGATTAAGTGTATCCAAGCATAAGCATATTTCCATGAATTCATCTGACTTTGCTGTAAATTAGATCAGCCATTTTTATCTGATGAAGCGGGATGGAGCCGGTTCTTATGGGAAAATCCAAATTGAGGTTTGCGTCATTGTTGGCCTGGACCATTCAGACATCTGACGACCGGCCGGTGATGAGGCGTGCTGATTTCAATAACTTACAGAAAGCAAAAGGTCATAATTCATGTGTCTTATCATTGAATAGCTCCCAGGGGAATAAGGTTCCCATGCACCATTGTGCTTTTGAGTCATGTCCTCTGTTACATAATATCAAAGTTTTCTGCATAACCGAGTGTGAGTATTACTGGAAACTCTCCACACAGAGTCCAGAGACAAAACATTTTTGAAGGTGAGGGAGGTTATTATTAGCCATGAGCCAGATTTCTGCTTCTGTTGAAGCTGAAGGCAGGTTTTGTGGTATGAACAAAGGTACAAAACTCCTACCTGTGCCATGTCATCCAGGCAGTTGAAGATGTACTTGCGAGCCTCTTTAGATTTGATCCCCGTCTCTGCCTCATGGTCCTCGGGTGTCTGCAAGTACAAACAGAAATGGCTTCCACTTCAAACACTGGAGAAACACTTTCAACATCAGGAATAACCAAAATTAAAATTCTGTCATCATTTACTCACCCTTTTGTCCGATCCAAACCTTTTATGATTTACTTTCTACTGTGAGAAGATATTTGAATAATGATGGTAAGTTTCGGTTCTCATTAACTTCCATTGTATTTTTAATTTGTCTATAAAATGGAAGTCAATCAGAACCAAAACTGTTACCAACATTCTTCAAAATATCTTCTTTTATGTTCTGTAGAATTCACAAAGTCATAAAGGTTTGGAACAACATGAGGGTGAGTAAATTATGACAAAATTTAAATTTTTGGGTGGACTGTCCCTTTAAAGATATGGAGGATTTTCAACACTTGAAAATCTAATAAGTAAAGGAAACATGTGACTTACAACATGGAAAGGGATTTTGGAACTGGAAACATTTTTGGAAAATCCAAAATCCAATACTAAATATCTTAATTGTTTCACCTAGACAGCAATGGAGAGCTGAAGTGAAAATACTCATATTTGTCTCCTATAGAAGACAATGTCTTAAATATAAAATCACATTTTTTTCAATAATTGCTTTCAAGAGCAAATTTTCTTGGACGTGCTATTCACTTGTCAACTGAATGTGTCTCGTTTTTATTATTTCAGGAGAAACATCTGAGGCAAAGTTGATCCTTAAATGAAACATAACTGTGAACTCCATTAAGATTCCTGAACTATGAAAGATCAACCCTTATCTCTGGGAAGTACTCGACACTGAGTTATGTATTTCTACAGTCCAAGACACAAGCATTGAGGGCCAAAAAGTTTAAAGAGGTATTGACTATGCAGGAGAACAAGTCTTTTTTAGTTTTATTGGATCCATATCATATATATGAAGGGTAGGAATGCAGCTTGCAGTTGCATGGGGGGGTTCAATATCATCAAAGTTTCCCATGTGAAGCTTTGCAAAGTTCAACAAAAGTTAATCTAAAGAGAAAACTATCGACTATGGGCAACCAGACACCGGTCGGTTAGGATGGGGGAATGTGGAGAGAAACAGAGCATAAGGGGACGGAGGAATGAAAGAAGGAAGAATGAGAACGGGGCGTTAAGCAGGATTTATCCCACGTTGCTCTGGTTGCCAAGTCCTCTCACACAAAACTCATTTAGCTCACGTTAGACCCATGGTCGGTTAACAGGGTGTAGTGGATGTGTCAGTTTAGAGAGTGAGGGAATGAAAGTAAAATATTGTAGCTGTATATTATATGCAAACCAAGCGAGACAGATTAAGGAAGTGTGAAAGCGAAACAAGGTGAGGGAGTTTACCTTAAGTCTCCATAGAGGATAGGTGGAGTCGGGGTCTCTGTTGAAAAACCTGGTTGTTTTCGTCCCTGCACTTAACAGATACTCTGCTGGCAAGCCCTGCGTCTGAGAGATGTACCGGATCTGGTGGAAGACAAACACAATGGCAATATGAGATTTACAGCTTATGTTACACATTTGGTGCTGATATTCACTGCTTTGATACAGTTAAAGGGCATGAAAAAGGGAATTTCCTTGCTCATTTTATATATGTAGACATGCACAAAGTTTGTAGCCTCTGTCTAAACAGTCAGCTGTTGTGTAAGGTGGCTTATGTAAATTAATAAATAAATAAAGACCTTATTTTCTTTTTCCTTGCATTTCAGATCATATTTTTGTATAATTATTATATAATATATGCTATATAATATAATAATAATTATTCATAAATAATATATCATTATTATCATTCATTTGTTAATAAAAATTTTGATAAAAAAATATATTTCATTATGATTTACTATGAAATAATAATAATAATGATAATGATAATAATATGTTTATTTTATTTCAAATTGTGTTTTATTTTATTATGATTTACTATGAAATAATAATAATAAAAATAGTAATAAATATTAACTTTGATTTCATTATTATTATTATTATTATTATTATTATTTATTATTAACTAAATAAATATAATTTAATAAACAAATGAATTATTTTATTCACTGCTTTGATACAGTTAAAGGTCAAAGGGATTTTCTTGCTCATTATATATATGTAGACATACGATCACAAATTAAAGTTTCTCCAGTTTACTGAAACTAAGCTGCAAAAACAGGTTATATAGAAATGGTCAACTTTTAAAGAAAATGGCTAAAAATAATAATAATAATAATAATAATAATAATAATAATAATAATAATAATAATAGGCTACATAATAAAATGTAGAATTCATAAAAAGTATAGTAATTCTAATAAAAATAATGATAAAACAAAACATCTTTAAAACTTTAAAAGTCTTTAAAACTTCAGTGCATACAGTACATATGGATGAAAAAAAGTCTCAAAGTCTATTGAACATTTTACTTTGTAAATGTATATTTATACTGTATTATATATTTTTTAGTAATTGGTTGTATTAATTATATTTCATCATCACCAGGCCCTTTCTTTGAAAGATTATTTACCGTTAATTTGCATTTTACTATTAATTATATTTAACATTTGTAATAATAATAATAATAATAATAATAACAACAACAACATCAGGCCTTTTCCAAGACAGTACAGTAGCAAAAGCAGTCTGTTTAATTCTAATGATAGTGGAAAAGTTCATGAAAAATTAAATAATTCAGATTTTGGTGCAAGAAACCTTGACTAACGTTGTAAGCGGACTTCTGGGAAATGCAACAGTGAGCTGCGTTAAAACAGACTTATGACATTTTGTCTGCTCGAAAACATATCAGTCACTTGGCTGCCACGGTGATGACAAAACTTCCACATTCCAGCATTAGAAGCTGAGTAAACAGCATCTGTGATGAATGCTGTCACCATGAAACTGACTTGCCCTGCCAAAACCTCTTTTTACAGGTCTGCCCGGCTGCTGCAATTACACAGAATGCCATTTCACACACCTGAAAAACGTAAATACAAGAGGCTGGCAACCAAAGAAATCCACAATAATAATAATAATAATAATCTCTTCCATGGCCCCTGAAATCGATGGTACCCTGAGAACGAGCTCATGTTTGGCTCATTTACCGTCTTGTGAAATAGAATAACAGATTTTTTTTCCATTCTAATTTTGAGGATTCCTGCTTGTGATTTCAAAGTGTCGTTATTAGAAATGAGTCAAAGGTGCCGCAAAGGCTGGAAATAACTCCTCAAGCTTTGTTTTTAGATGGAAATCAAAAGTAAACTAGGCAGCCAAGTTAACAAGTTAAGTCCTTAACACAAGACCTTAGAAATGTTTCCCAAACAAAAGACCTCATAAATGCACCAAATGAGGCCCGAAAATAAATCTATTACTCTGTAGTACACAGAAATGGTGGGAGACAAATCTGCAAAGTCCTTTGCTGTGTTTAAGAGCTTGTTAAAGATGGTTTTGGTTTGCTTAGAGCTAGAACATTGGCCCTGGGCTGTTCCATGAAGCCAGAATCATTTTTTTTTTTAAGAGAAGGCCTCACTGTAGAGCTCGGGATCTGGGCTAATTGGGCAGTTTGTGGCATGTGTCCAGAACTACAGAGGGGCCAGAGAGAGATGAAAGTCAGTGAGACGACACACACACACTTCCACACAAACACACAGCACTTTAGGAGAGCTGAGAGAGCAGGGGCCCAGCCAACAGTCAGATTTGTTTTCTCTCTCTTAAGCACAAACAGTAATTGAGGGATGTTTTCACAGCCATTTTCTGAGAAAAGAGATGGCTCTCTCGGCAGGGCCACACATACACACAATCTCTCACACACACAAAGCAAGACTCCTCTGCTCCATCTCTCTAAATGAGTATCATACAGGAAATGTCATTTCATAACTTCCACAAGTCCTTCATCCAATTGGAACACATTATTTCTTTATAGTGTGTCTACTTGTATCATTACTGACCATTGAATTTTAAAAACCAAAATCGCCAAGGATGGATTATGGGACATTGGGAACTGACACCTGAAAGTAAGGCATTACATACATTTATATCAAACAGTTATGAATGACCTTTTACATACGACATTGCGGTCACTGTTGAAATAGATTTCATATAAAAGTGTTTACAGTAATTGTGAATGACTATTATTTATTTCTTATATTTGCAATGTAATTTCTCATTATTTGGACATTACATCTTGCAATTTAAATGACTTCAAACCTACATCAATTAGATTTTTAACAGCTATTTGACAAAGATGGAATTTTGACAAGCTAAGTTGTCAGTTATCATTTTCATAATTATGAAAAAGGGGGCAAAATTCAAAGTTATAATTACAAGATATATACTGTATCTTTAGAGTAATACACTTCTGTTCAAAAGTTTGAGGTCGGTAAGATTCTTTAAAGTTTGTGAAAGAAGGCTCTTATGCTCACCAAGGCTGCATTTATTTGATTTAAAAAGTAGTAATATTGCAAAAATATTATTACAATTTAAAATAATGGTTTTCTATTTTAACATATTTTAAATTCAATTTATTCCTGATTTATTCCTTCTCATAAATCATTCTAATATGCAGATTTTCTGCTCAAGAAACATTTATTTTTTTATCATTAATGTTGAAAACAGATGTGCTGCTTCATTTTGTGTGATTCTTTTTTTTTTCCAGGATTTTTGATCAATAGAAAGTACAAAATAACCGTTTATTTTAATTATGAATCTTTTGTAACACGATAAGTTTCTTTTCTGTCACTTTTGACAGTATATGGCAGGGGTATTCAATTCAAGTTCCAAGAGGTCCAGTCTCTAGATTTCCTTCCCAGCGAAGGTCTGGACACTACTTGGACCAACATTTTTTGGAACAGTTATATATTTCCATCGGGGCAGCTATAGTACTTTGTAAAAGAAAATTCCTAAACACTCAAAATAGTCATCAAAGATCAGAATCTTGGGCCCCGAGAGCCGAAGCAGTGACATCTAAGAATTCTCTACCAGTATTTACCAAAAAAAGTAAACATTTCTCCCAACTGGATATGAGTATAAAAAGGTTCGATTTTTTTTTTTTTAGACACCTACGTGTATGGCACATAGAAGGCCTTGGGACTGAGAAAACATACTAGGAGTGCAGGGTTTGCCTCTTAAGAAAAGTATGGACCATTTTTTAATTTTTCACAAAGTAATAAACTACATAATCTAATAATCAAAATCTCTCATCAGCACAAAACAAAGATAATTTTCCACAATCCAAATTATATGCTTATTAATAATGCTAAATGTAGCATATGAAAAAAAAAAAGGTCTAAAGGCTCCACAAGTTAACTTGTCAAACCTGGTTAAGTTAAATGGTCGGAGTCATCTGTATGACAGATAAAAATAATTGTATTTCCTGCATTTCCTGCAGTGTTTTAGCAAAAGGATCTATTTTTCTGCTAGCTGTGTTTCTGCTACTGCTGTTAGCATAACCATGTCATCTGCAGCTCTTAATGTGGCGATTTGCATCTTTAGCTGGAGAGAAAAGCAACGTGTACAAGGGCTTGAATGAAGCATGTTTGGCTTTAGATAAAAATATTAGAGGATGTAGCACCGAAAGATAATTACCATAAATGACCCTGAGCATTTGTGATGTGTACCGCTCTGCTGTTTTGATGCACTACAGAAACGGTAAAATTACGCAATTATGGTGGTCCGCCATTTGCGCACCACAGGTATAAGGCATTCATTTTGTTTTCTGCCATTTTTACTGAGCGCAGGGCATCAAGAGAGGGTCTCCACAGAGGCTGGTGCCTCAGGTGCCCCAAACCAGCCTTGGTAACAGCCACACGGGTACAGCCAGGATTAAGTACAACAAATACCCTAACAATACACGTACTGATGGTGGAAGCTTCTGACTAGCTGAATGCCAGTGCATGTCTGAAACCTCATCTCATGGCTCTATTCGGTTTCAATTATGATGCATTAAAGAATTAGTAAAACAATGTCTTACCTGGTCATACTCAGATGCTCCAGGGTACAGCGGCCAGCCCAGAAACAGCTCAGCGATGACACAACCCAGGGACCACATGTCAATGGCCTCACAAAAGGGCAGACCCAGGATGATCTCTGGAGCTCTGCAGACACAAAGAAGTGGAGGATGAACTTCAAGAACAGAGTCACAGCTAAATAATTAATATTTTTTAAATTTATGACCATAAAACGTAACTGAAATAAAATAAAAGATTTAAAAAAGGTAACTTTTATTTAAAAAAATTTAATTATTGTCTTCCACCACAGAGAGAGGGCCAGAGGGAAACATAGATGTTTTGGCCCAAAACCAGTTCATGTGCAACCTGTTCCATTCAGCCCAAAGTTGGCATTCGTTACGTCGCAGCCGTAAGACCTCATTGTACCCATTTAAGTTGACTGAGCTGAGCAATAAAGACAAACACAGAACGCATTTTGTTGCCACGGACACAGCGGGTGGGGGCAGGAGGAGAGAGACGGCATGTGATACGGCATTATGGGTGCTGCTTGTGAATCATGAGTCCAAGGAGGTCTACTCTTTTGGATAGAGGGACTGAAGATAAATAAATAAATGCCATATGGAGGGAAAAAAGAGGGGAAAAAGTGTGGAAAGACAAATAGACTGATGTTGGGAAAAGAGAGAGATGGACTCACATTTCAGCAAGTCTTGAAGATGGCAGAAATGCAGCACTTATGCCCTCACACGCACACACACACACAAATAATGGGCCGACTCCTCGGTTTAGAGCACAGTAATATTATTTTAGACGACACTGGATATTGGAAGAACAGCTTGTATCAAGCAGTGTAATCTTTAACTAAAATTAAAACTTAGATAAAAAAGAAATAATTAAAACTATTTAGAAATATATATATTTTTAAAAACTAATAAGTGACAAAAATCATAACAGTTTAAACTAAAAATATAACAAAAGCTTCATCTTAATTTATATATTAATAATAAAAATATTAAATATATTAGTATTTAATCTCTCTCTCTCTCTCTCTCTCTCTCTCTCTCTCTCTCTATATATATATATATATATATATATATATATATATATATATATAAAATATTTGCTCCAAATAAAAATCCACTGTTTTAAAGTAAATTTAGGCATCACACATAATGAGTAGTATGAATAATGAATATTTATTTTGAAATTTACTAAAGATTACATTCAACAGTATTACTGATAGATGTTTGTAGAGATCAGTGTAATTCAGAGTAGATGCCGGCATGAAAAAAAAATGGAGGAAATGAGCATGCATAGTTAAATCAAATATTGACATTCATATTATTCTGTATAAAAAAAAAAAAAAAAATCCCCCTATCATATTTACTAAAGTCTGTAATCAAAAGTCAATGATTTCAATATGAACCTAATTTTTTCTAATCAAACTATGAATTCCTTTACTTTTATATTTGGCCAACAATGTCATCTCATTTGTTTCTATTTCCATTTTCCTAAGGAAGTGCAGGAGGAGCACCTGGGACAACAAACAAAATACTACTCACAGGTGCCACAAGGGCAGGAAACGACTAATTGTGGGGGTTAATTCTCCTATTGGCTCTCATACAAGATGTGTGGTGCATGACATCACCCTTCTGGAGTGATATCATGCCACCCAGCTTGTGCATGCTAGGCTGCTCGATGTCATTCAAATAAGCCACAGCGCTATACCAGCTGAAAGTATCTCTGTGACACTGAGGACGCATTACGGCCGCCACGTATGCAAATGCATATCCCACTTCAATCTTTTCTCCCTTCTTCCAATGCCATATGCAAAACAGACCAGCAGCTGCTGATGCAGGAGTTTCAGCGGGTGTGATAAACACAAACACACGCAGCACTAAATATCGTCCTCATTCTCTTGCATATAAAAGGTCTGCTTGTAATGCAAAAATCTGTGGTGAGATATTCACAACCCTGTTCCAGATCTGCACACATGGAAATACGGAGATCCTACACAGGCAGATGTGATGCGGTGAGAGTGTTTGAGTTCATTTGTGGTACATTTTGCATACCTTAAAACCTGTCAGCTTGTGACCCAACAGGTGTGCGTTTGTTTGCATGCGTATCATTGTGCAGATTACATGAATGCATAGGTGACATTATCCACACAAGTGCAAACATCCGATCCCGGTGTTGATATTTGCACGGCAAGCCCGATGCAACCATACTATGGAAGTCATTTCTTGTACACAATGCCACTAAGGATAGTGCAAACAAGCACAGGAGCAACATCTTTGCACCCATCAGAAACACTGCGGTGTGCAAAAAAATCACCGGGTCTCCTGCATTGAGGTAAAAATTGTGTTATGAATATGGGGTCAGGCAAAGGTTATCAAACAAAGTGAAAGAGTGCTTCTTCAGTTCCTAAATAAAGCATAATTCTTCTGAAGTCCTAAACCACTCATACCCGCATTCCCATGTTCACTCAGTTGCTATTTGAGGCTCTGACTTCATTCTGCATGAGCATGTCAAAAAGCATCGATCACAGCTGACCTTCAACACAGACCACCACTCATAACCACAGACACAGACGATGCCCTGCTTTTTTTTTCCAGGCCACTCTACATCTCCCAGTGCTATTATGCTTTGTATTTCTGTCACTGTTTAGGAAATTATTATAATTAATTATTGTATTGTATTATAGTGTATTGCTATTTATAAAACTGTTATAATAACAACACCCTTCAGCTATGACTTATTCACCATAAAGCACAGCCTCTCACACCTTATTGGTTACATACTGCATAAAATGCAATACAATATTCAATACATATAATATACATTCACCGGCCACTTTATTAGGTACCCGTTCAACTGCTTGTTAATGTAAATATCTAATCAGCCAATCACATGGCAACAACTCAATGCATTTAGGCATGTAGACATGGTCAAGACAGTCTGCTGAAGTTCAAACTGAACATCAAAATGACGAAGAAATGTGATTTAACCCTTAAATGCATGTTTCGCCAATCATTATTACATATTCAAGTCTTTAGCAACCCGCACCAATGGATCTCTACCTGACGCGATAATATAAAACTCTCCTGATATTAGAGTAGCAATCACAGAAGAATAACATGAAGCATATTTTGTTACCCTTTAGAGCTTGGAAGGGTTCAGTTTGAGCAGATGTTTTATACCATCATTACTGTCATCATCAAAGCTCATTTCCCAGTACATTCAGCATCTGGCGATCTCAAACATATTCTCAAAACTATCATCTTCAACATCTTCAAAATCAATATTTTGATCGCTGACAGCTTCTTCATCAGATCCACCATCAAGTGACAGTAATATTTGATTGTATTCAGAGCTCGTTCTGCAGTAAATCGCTGAGCCATTTCAAGTTTTGCTGATGATACTTCCTATTCTTTTGTTTTCTGCCTGCGGTGACTATGAGTGAAACGCCACTTCATCATTGTGTATCAGACATTGCCATCTTATGGAATAAAGGTGATCTGCACTTATTCAGTCATCAAAGATTCAATTACTGTTGCACAGAAAAAAATGAGTGAGGAGGAGGGTAGTGAATGATGTCCTGGGTCACTAAAGACCTTTGAACGTGGCATGGTTGTTGGTGCCAGATGGTCTGGTCTCAGTATTTCAGAAATGGCTGATCTATTGAGATTTTCACGCACAAACATTTGTTAACAGAGAACTGTCTGAAAAAGAGAGCGTATCCAATGAGCGGCAGTTCTGTGGGCAAAAATGCCTTGATGCCAGAGGTCAGAGGAAATAGCCAGACTAGTTCGAGCTGATAGAAATGCAACAGTAACTCAAATAATCACTCGTTACAAGCGAGTTCTGCAGAAGAGCATCTCTGAACACTGAACACCTCAAACCTTGAAGCAGATGGGCTACAGCAGCAGAAGGCAACACTGGGTGCCAGTCCTGTCAGGAAACTGAGGCTACAATTTGCACGGGCTCACCAAAACTGGACAATAGAAGACTGGAAAAAAACATTGTCTGTTCTGATGAGTCTCAATTTCTGCTGCAACATTCAGAGGGTCAGAATTTGGCGTAAACAACTTGAAAGATTGAATCCATCCTGTCTTGCATCCTGAGTGCCCGCTGATTGGCCGCTCTCCCTCTGGATCAATTTTAATATTCATGTCCTCGCAGCGCACTAAAGCAGCGGAGGCCGGAAGTTCCCGCCGTGCCTTTTTAATAAACATTGTGTGATGTGGGCTCATCGAGGGAAACATATAGACGTCTATCGCGCACCTGAGACTGTAGGTGAGGGAGAGAGTGATGAAACGAGGGCGAAAAGGAAAATAAGAGTCGGTGTGACAGAAAGAGAGGAATAGACAAAGAGCGAGAGAGAGCGAAGGGAGGTAAACGATGGAGACAAAACAAACAGTCCAGGCATGTAAGAACAAGAGAATGAGGGAGGCTGGGGGAGCTGTTTAGATTTCCATCTCCACAGAGTGAGACCGTGGGGTCATCTCTCCACAGTGCTTCGACAACTTACTAAAACAACCTTGGAAATGGTCCTCCCTTTTAATGTGCTCATATTGTAGGAGTGCTCTTTCATTTCAAGGCCCTGTGAACCTCTCCTTCTCCCGCTCTCTTCAAAATGCAGAGGAAATCGCTGACGACGCTGTCACTCTCTTCACTCCCTTTCTTTCGTCATTAGCATTCCCAAGACAGAAAGTGGAGAATGAGGGAGAGTGAGAGGAAAAAAAGCAAATTGATTTCCTCTTCACTTTATGTTTTACGCTTTATGCACTTTGTTATAGACACCTTTGTGAGAACTCAAAATAAGGACTTAAATAAGGACAAAATTATTTAATAAGAAATAAATTTAGATGTATTATTTTACCCATGTTGTGAATGTGAGTTTGCAATCCAAATTGGATGTAAAGATGTGTATTGCAAAAATAATGGCAAAACATCTTTCTTTGACCTAGTCCAGTTGTCCAAGCTCAGTCTCTTAAGATTGAACAATGGTCTGGGGAGTCTGCTCTGTATTTTCTACTGCACAAGAGGTGTGATCGACTGGCATAGTTCAAATGAATGTACGAAATTGGATAGTCCTTCAACCAATCAGACCACAAGAGGCGTGATCAATGGACAATCAGACCAATTGCTTCTCTATCCGTCATTGTGTTAAACCCGCCAATAGCACGCCAGGTAGATAAGCCGGTTTGTGATTGGTCCCAGCAAATTTGTAACAGAAGCAGGATAAAAGTATGCACAAGTTACCAGCTTGTCAAATCGCCGGCAGATCGGGCTGGGTTTACCCAGTCTACTAGTCCAGCTCAGTTGACCTAATGGGTGGAGCTTAACTTAATTAGGATAGGGAAGGTTAGAACAGGATTAGGGTGTGGCTAGTCCTTCAAGATTCACACATCTGAGTAGTGCAGTCTGGTCCACGAACAAAGGACTCATATGACTCAGTTAGTGTGAATCGACTCAGTCTGACAAATGCTTTAGTGAACGAACTCAGCATATCAGTTAAAGCGGTTAGTGAATTAACATCCGACACACTGAGCAGTGTTATCCGATTCATGAACAAATAGGTGTGTTCGACTTGTGCTTCACAAACCAGTCGGTGTATGACATCAAAGTCCTGCGAGATTGATTGATTTGGTTACAAACATTCTTCAAAATATCTTCCTTTGTGTTCAGCAGCACAAAGAACTTCATACAGGTTTGGGACAACTTGAGCGTGAGTAAATGATGACAGAATTTTCATTTTTGAGTGAACTGTCCCTTTAAGATAACTGATTTGGAATGAAGCAAGTTTTGTTTACAATAGGTTCTTAATGTTCTATAAGTGAAACGTAAATTAGTATCAGTAAATTATCGAGTAATATCTGGATCAACCATGCGGTTACAACTAAATATATATAGTTGCCAAAATGTTTCCAGTAAAATAAATAAATAATGCTGAGCACAATACAGTGTTTAATAAATATTAGATTATTTGTAAAGTTGTCAAGTCAAAGTTTATTGTTGCATGATATTCTTCCTTGAATGTTTATCCACAGACTAGAGACAATATACAATACTACTAAATGCAAAATGTCAAAATAAATACCCACCCCCTCCCCAACTGAATTAAAATACACCACATTCACACATGCCATTTAACCACAATCCATCAGTACATATTTGTATAATTGTCAACTTCCTTTGCGTGCCAGTCAGGTACAGGAAAAGACATCGTGTTGCAGAGAGCCGTATTGTGGCCCATAGATCACCCAGGCGTCCGAGAGTCCCACTGAACAAACAAAGGGAGGGCGGGAGGCTGTGCAGTGTGGCGTCACTGGTTTGCAATTCTCACCCTCCCTCACATCTCAGGCTCTTACAGCATTTAGACTTTTAATTACAGACATACGGCCACCCCAGACCAAAAGAAAGAGAGAGAGATCGTGAGAGTGATGACACTCTTTCACAACTGACCTTCTGATAACACATAAGCATCAAGTGGCCAAAATGCAGTCTAAAAAGCAGTGCTCAGATGGCCCATGCAAGATTGTGGATTATGAGTGATAATGTGGACATATGAATGGGTGCATGGGTACTCTAACATCCAAATGACATGAGATACTAAACAGTTTTTTCTAAATTGTATTTTAAACATTTATTATTACATTTAATTTAGTATATTAATTTTAACTGTCACAGTTCTTGCTTCTTTTATTGATTCTTTAGTGACCCGGGACATCATTCACTACCCTCCTCCTCCTCATTCATTTTATAAAGTTAGACATCAACCTTAATATTCCTCAAACAATTAATTAAAAACATAATATAACAAGAAAAAATAATACAATTATAAAAGAATACCTGTTTTCATATACATTTTTTGTATAAATTGTATTGGATCGCTAACGACCCGAGGTGTGTAACAGTGCAAGTATATTTTTATGCACAACAATAATTGAATCTTTGATGAGTGAATAAGTGCAACTGATGAAGTGATGCTTCACTCATAGTCACCGCAGGCAGAAAGCAAAAGAATAGGAAGTATCATCAGCAAAACTTGAAATGGCTCAGACATTTACAGCACTGATCGCAATCAAATATTGGTGTCACTGTCACTTGATGGTGGATCTGATGAAGAAGCTGTCAGTGATCAAAATATTGATTTTGAAGATGTTGAAGATGATAGTTTTGAGAATATGTTTGAGATCGCCAGATGCTGAATGTACTGGGAAATGAGCTCTGACGAGGACAGTGATGATGGTATAAAACATCTGCTCAAACTGAACCCCTCCAAGCTCCAAAAGCTAACAAAATATGCTTGATTTTATTCTTCTGTAACTGTTACTCTAATATCAGGAGAGTTTCATATTATTGCGACAGGTAGAGATCCATCCGAGTTAGATATAGATCTGAGACGTTAAAAACCTGAATATGTAAGAATGAATGGCAAAACATTCATGCATTTACATTTAAGCATTTGGCAGACGTTTTTATCCAAAGCGACTTACATTACATTCAAGGTACACATTTTTACATTTTGTCAGTTCTTCCTTTCCCTGGGAATCGAACCCATGACCTTGGCGTTGCTAGCGCCACGCACTTATTGTTTGAGCTTCAGGAAAGCTTTAGCATTTAAGGGTTAAATAAATTGTGTGCGAAACAATCATGCCAATAACATATTTTGAATCTGAGTGTTTGAATGTGAGTTGCATCCCACCTGAGTGACCCCAGCTCCTCCCTCCCATCCGTCTGTAAAAGCCCGCAGGGTGCTGTATCAGTCATGAGTCCTCAACTCTAACTCCCTCTCCTCCTTTTCTTCTCTCTTCCGCCCACTGTCTCATTCTTTCTCTCTTTCGCCTCAGCAATCTCTTAAGCAGTCTGTGTAAGTATGTGGGTCACGTCAAGAGCTTTCTGCTCGAGGAAAAGGTCCACAGAATGAGTGTCCTAACGGACACTCTCGCATTTGCAGTCGGGCCCCAAGTGAATTGCGCTACAAGTGGAACTCTCTTCCCACAACTTTCTCAGACACACACACCCAAGATTAAAACATTTTATCAGCAGAATAAATGATCCTGTCTTGTTGTCTCTGTGTGAGTGTAGTCTGGAACAATTTAAATCATACAACGGTGACAGTAGCGGATGGGACTTCTAGTATTATAGCAACACAAATATGACATGCAATTTTTTTGCTGTGTCGTGTTGTACTGTGCTAGCTCAAACTAATGGTCAACGAATCTATGGGCTTTTCAATGATAAAATGCTTTATTTTAGACAGCTGGGTGGCCAATATTATATGGCTATAAGTGCAAAATTGGTAAAATTAATATATTCACTAAATATACTGAAATATCAGCTTTTCTCTGGCAATTTACATGCCTGATTGGCTTATTAAATAAAACAGGTTGAACCAGGTGTCTATTTATGTATAAATAAGCAATACTATTCATTTGGATGGTTTAAATAAATAAATAAATAAATAAATAAATAAATAAATAAATAAATAAATAAATAAATAAATAAATAAATAAATAAATAAATAAATAAAATTGTTGTATGATTTTTAAAATGTGATTTTTGAAAAATGATTTTATTTAGCAGCACATATTAAAAGTAAATACATTTATATGTATATTTTATTTATTTATTTTATTATATATACACATTTATTTATGTTACTTAAATTACTGAAGTTACTTAAGTTACTGAAATTTATACTCAAAAATCCTGAAAAATAAGGTTTGAAATTTAATCAGCACAACAAGAATTTAATAAGAAATGTTTCTTGAGCAGCAAGAAATCAGCATATAAGAATTATTTCCGAAGAATCATGTGACACTGAAGACTGGAGTAAAGGCTGCTGAAAATTCAGTTTTGCCATCAAAAGAATAACTTATATTTTAAATAGAAAACTGTTATTTTAAATGGAAATAATATTTCACAACATAATTATGATCGAACAAATGCAGCCTTGGTGAACTCAAGACATTAATAAAATCTTTACCAACCCAAAACTTAATAATGATTAGCTATGGATAATTCATATTAATCACATTATATATTCCAAAGTAATTATAGCAAATCAGCCGTTATATTGGCCAATAATGATACTGGTCATTGACCAGCATGTCCTAGATATCTGCATAAACCATTAAAATCCACATTGAACATTTTCTCCTAAAAATGTTGAAAACAGAAAATGTTCATTCACAAGGCTGTTTGTAGATTTGTAGATGCTTCTGATTATCAGCCAAATCGGCCTGGCTGATATATATCTGTCTATCACTAGCACAAACCCCTTCTGCTCTGTGGCTGCAGTTCTGAGCCCACACGTCACACTCTCCATCTCAGCCCACTGCCTCTGGGAAACACAAGGCTGCTATTCCTCTTTTTTTGCTTCTGAGATAAAGAGAAGGAGAGACGCTCACCTACACTGACCAGATAAATCAGTAATGTGCCACCCCCTTCCATCACACCTCCATCTGTCTCTTATCTGTCTTCCATCTCCTCTACAGTCCAGCAGTCCAACACACCTCCACAAGTAATCAGATTCTGCAGGACAAATACTGTGTGTCCAAGTTGTGCTTCTGGAGAACAGGTGGCGGCTGATGTCCTGTGTCTATGTTGGAATCCAAAAATAACATATCCATCCTACAGTATGCAAAATTAGGAGTAGTGCATCTCAAAATCACAGCTTGTTAAAACTAGTATATTTTTGTAAATGTTTTCTGGGATAATTGTACCCACAATTCTTCGCGCTACAGAAGAGGGTGAGTTAGAGACTGTTTTCTTTCATTTTTTTCAGAAAAAAGAAATACTTGCAAGGCCAAAGCCACACTTGTTTTTAACATTGGTAATAAGAAATGTTTCTTGAGAGCCAAATCAGCGTATTAGAATGATTTCTAAAGGATCATGTGACTGAAGACTGGAGTAATGATGCTGAAAATTCAGCCTTGCCATCACAGGAATATATTACATTTAAAAAAAAAAAAAAAAAAAAATAGTTGTAGTAATATTTCACAATATTACTGTTCTTACTGTATATTTGATCAAATAAACAGACTTGTTGAGCATACGAGCTTATCTGACCCACAACTTTTGAACGATAGTTTACAGATCCATTTTTTAAATAACAATTATGACATGACTTGAATGAAGCATTAGTCCCAACTATGCACTCACTATGCACTTAACCATCACTAGTGAAGTACATTCTTTAAGAGCATTGTACGAGTATGAAATTTGGAAATCTCAGCCGTTTGTGTGTTGAGATTGGAGTAAGGTGTCAGACTCAGCATACATCAAACACTTGGAAATATGTACACAAAAGTCTCTGACAAAACCAGGGTCATTTCTCCTTTCTCCTCTGTGTCAGAGAGAAAATTCTGCTCTCTCCACAAAGACAGAGACCGGGAGAGACAGACACGCAGGCAGGCAGGCAGGCAGTAGCGGGGAACGACAGAGCGAGAGACAGGTTGTGTGTTTGCGTTTATTGTGCTTCTCAGGACTGAGCACTTAATCTGCCTGCAGATACGTTACACCACAAACGGCCAAACGCAATTAGCCACGCTGCATTCTTCTGCCTTCACACAAACACAATATCTCACGCTATCTCTCTCCCTCACACACACGGGGGTGATAAGAGCCAGTGTAATTAATAATAAAAAATGGAATGGAAGATCTTGCTGTCATACGCTGGGAAAATGTGTAAAAAGGACCAGAACGTAAGGTTCTAAGCAAACACGCTACAAACACTAGCATTGGCATATTTATAAATATATAAAAATGTGAAGCAGCAAAACAGTTTTCAACATTGAAAATAATAATAAGAAACATTATCCGATCACCAAATTTGCATATTAGTATGATTTCTGAAGGATCATGTGACACTGAAGACTGGAGTAATGATGCTGAACATTCATTCCTGTCATCACAGGAATAAATTACATTTTAAAATATATTTAAATAGAAAACAAATTATATTAATTTGTAATAATATTTCACAATATGACAAGTTTTGTTTCTTATATATATATATATATATATATATATATATATGTGTGTGTGTGTGTGTGTGTGTGTATGTATGTATGTATGTATGTGTGTGTATATACACATATACATACATGTATATATATATATATATATATATATATATATATATATACATACATACACACACATTATATATATGTGTTATATATGTGTATATATATACACATACATACATACATACACATACACACATACACACACACACACACACACACACACACACACACACACACACACACACACACACACGCACACACACACGCACACACGCACGCACGCACGCACGCACGCACACATATATTATTTTTAATAGAAGTCTCTATGCTCACCAAGGCTGCATTTATTTTAACAAAACTACAGTAAAACAGTAATATCGTTTAATGTTTGAATATATTTTAAAATGTAATTTATTCCTGTGATGAAAATCTGAATTTTCAGCATCATTACTCCAGTCTTCAGTCACATGATCCTTCAGAAATCATTCTAATACGCTGATTTGGTGCTCAGATAACATTTCTACTTCTTCTTATTACTATTATTATCGCCGTTAAGAACAGTTGTGCTGCTTCACATTTTCATATATTTATAAAACATACTGAATATTCAGTTTCAGTTTTTTTCAGACCAAAATCATTAAAAAGGAACCAGTTGAAATGATTTGCTCATCAATCAAACACGTCACACATTTATATCCAATACTAATAGTATCTCTGACCTTGTGTCTTTCTCACATGCTGAAAAGAACAGAGGGGGATCTCTTCATTAACTCTTGCTCTGACAGGTGATTAACTCCACCCCATACAATCCGCCGTGACCTCTCCATAACAATTCCTCATTGTTTCATTCTTCAGTATGAAGAACTAAATTACTCCTTTTCGTTTTCATTGTCTAACCTCAATTAAAAAAGGAGGTGTAATCTGCCTTTGTCCTCTTCTGGCTGGGGTGCACTTGTTCGATGGAAAATGTGGTATTAAAATACCTCTGGGCATTGATATGTGGTTAATAAGGTGTTTAGAGTGATTTTAAGTATTTAAAGTTGCGACAGTGTTCTGAGTTTTTGCCAGGAATGTAATGTTTTTCAAACTCCCTATAAATGATTATAAAAAATAGTTATGCTTGCCTTTGCAAACACCACTAATGAAAAAAATCTGTAACAAATGACAGTGAGATCCTCATTTACTGCTTTGTATTGATGGCAAGATAAAAAGATTTATTCAAGCTGAATGCAGACATGGAGAGGATTGTTTGGACTGCAAGCACAGTTCCAGGGTCAGATACACTGAGGCTGTAGATGCATTATCCAGATTACGCACAGCTGCCAGAGAGAGAGAGAATTAATGTGTACGCACACAATGCATTTGCACATCTGTCTCTTTGGGGATAAAGCCAAGATGCATCAGGTCACCTCACATGTACGTGCACAAACACACTAAACAACCATATACACAAAGTGAAGTGTTTACAGCAGAGAGGATGTCTGGCTAACACATGACCACTTAGGCTGACACATGATGACACATTTTGAGTTGGGAACATCGGAGAATTTAGGAATTAGCCATTCTCTAAGCTCCACCCCCTTACCGCTGCTAACTCAAACAAGAAACAAAACATCAGTTAGGAATGAACTTCGACTGAACTTTTCTTTGATTTTTTAGTAAAATGTGAATGTGTATTGGTATTGTGTATTCATATGTTGGCTGGAATTCATTTTAACATTGCAAAGCACTTTTAATCTACCATTTTCTCAAGTTAATACATTTAAAAATGTATGTGATGGCAAAGCTGAATTTTCAGCATCATTACTCCAGTCTTCAGTGGCATGATCTTTCAGCTGATTTGGTGCAAATTTATTATAAATGATTACTGATGCTCAATCATTAATAATGGTTGTTATTGTTAACAGTGTTGAATATTGCTTAATATTTTTGCTGCTTCATTTTATTTTTTATTTTTTGTGGAAATCATGATACTTTTTTTTTTTTGGATGAATCTCTTAATTTTATATAATTTAAAGTGCCCCTATCATGCTATTTTAAAGTTTCCAAATTTAGTTTTGGAGGTCTCCAACAACAGGTTTACATGCATCAAAAAAAAAAAAAAAAAAAAAAAAAAACGCTTTAATTTCAATGATTCTCAAAAAGACTCAAAAGAATGGATGAATCTCTCTCTAATCCTCTTTTCCGCGAGCCTACTCTGCTCTGATTGGTCAGATTGCCCAGTCTGTTACAACTGGCGTACTGCTTATAGCACATGTATAAGTGAAGTTACATATAAACTTTTGCTGATAATTTACTCACCCCCATGTCATCCAAGATGTCCATGTCTGTCTTTCTTCAGTTGAAAAGAAAGGTTTTTGATGAAAACATTCCAAGATTTTTCTCCATATAATGGACATCAATGGGCCCCAAACGGTTCAAGGTCCAAATGACATTTTCAGTGCAGCTTCAGAGGGCTTGAAACGATACCAGACGATATATAAGGGTCTTATCTAGCGAAACGATCGGTCATTTAAAAAATAAATAAAAAAGTCAAGCACAAATGCTCACCGTGCTCTGTTCTGTGATGTACATTCATGACGTCACGTAAAACGCGATTAAAAGGTCAAGCTTGACGTAGGTGGAAGTACCGAGTCAGTGTTTACAAGTTGAACGTGCACATACTAAGTCAAACGCCGTTTACAAAAAAGGGAGTTAAAAGGTAAAACAACGATGTCGGACGATTTTGAATCCTCCTTCTACACATTTGTAAACACTGACTTCCGCCTACGTAATCACAAACGCACATCACAGAACAGAGCAAGGTGAGCATTTGTGCTTCTAAAACTTGAACTTTTTTATTTATTTTTTAAATGACCGATCGTTTCGCTAGATAAGACCCTTATTCATCGTCTGGTATCGTTTAAAGCCCTCTGAAGCTGCACTGAAACTGTCATTTGGACCTTGAACCGTTTGGGGCCCATTGAAGTCCATTATATGGAGAAAAATCCTGGAATGTTTTCATCAGAAACCTTAATTTCTTTTCGACTGAAGAAATAAAGACATGGACATCTTGGGATGAGTAAATTATCAGCAAAATTTTATTTAAAAGTTAACTAATCCTTTAATGTCACGTGTCCGATGATGAAACATCGGAAGAACTAGTTATTCAACCCGAACCTCCATCGCAAGGATGTCTTGAGCAGGACGCTTCTCAGTGATAAGTTTGAGGTACATTATATGATATTGCAGCTGTAATTCCTCACCATCAGCATTAACAAGTGTGTGTCCATCAACAAACTGATGTGCGTGCATATATTTCTAATTTATTGCGTTGCACATGCGGGAACTGTATCAATAACAGTGCATACGTTAGCCCAGCACTAACGTGAATGACTTGCTCCATCCTTTATCTTTACTCAAAGTAGTAAGAACGATGGACAATCTGCATTTAACAGACAGTTTTAAGTAATAGTGGCCCACAGTTGCTTAGCAGAAGTATTTCAGTAAGACAGTAATAAGAGTACACAGTCAGAAAACGTACACAGTATAAAACACAAAACTATGTATTTTGAACACCCGGTAGAAAATATATACATCAATAGTTATTCATACATACAGGTTGTGATTCTGAGGCGCAAGCTGGTCCAAATAAACTGGGTACTGACCCCTCTTTAAAGAGCAAACGTTTTACGAATCCCGCGTTGAACTCCGAGATTTGAGAAGCAATCGTCAGTAAAATGACGTTTGAAGGCTGGTCAGGTTGTTAGCGGGCGGACGACGAACACCATAGGCGGGCATTATGTGAATGTCTTTTCTAGTGACGTAGAACCATCACGCAGTGGGATTCGAAATACAAACGACTCGTATAGACGGTTCAGTCGATTCTTTCTTTTGGGGAACAAGAACTTTATTTATTTCGCACTTTCTACTTTGCAAAATGTTTACATTCACTTCACGAACAGCTATATTACACACTGCATGAAAAGGAATATTCTAAAAACCATAATGGGGCACTTTAAAACCAAAACATGCAGATCCTGTTGCTCACTATGTAAATATAGGTCAGTCATATTTTTTAAGGTGGTGTATAGTGTGTGTGTGTGTGTGTGTGTGTGTGTGTGTGTGTGTGTGTGTGTGTGTGGCATTCATGTAACGTGACTGGCTATTGCTCTCACACTCCAGGGAACTTAACACCTGGACAGATTCGTTTATCAGGTAAACATTGGTGAAAAATGACAGAATAAAGCATCCAATATCACTCTAATGTCACTGATAACGGTATCAAACTGTCCTTGAGCAAGTAATGACAAACCAGACACGTCGACCCGCTCTCGGAACAGCGACTATAAAGAAAAGGCATTAAAACATGACAAATCACCCATCATTCTAAACAAGGGCCCTGCGTAGGCAATCTCACAGCTATGACGTGATACAGGCAGGCATGTGACAGCTCTAATTTAGAGATTTGTGGAGAGAGCAAACCAGGTGTCACTTCTGTGCGGATACACCTCTACGGCCTAGGGGAACGATCAGTCTCGCGGACAAAACTTACAATAGCAAAGGCTCGGGGAGTGCGGCCTCTCCGGGGCGACAGCACGAAGTAGACGCTTCCATGGAAGTCAGTTGGCGTGTGCTGAAAGCAACTGCTGCTTTCCAGCTGTGTCCACAGAGGAGTGTAACCTCTCGCTTTCAGATGCATTGGACAAAGAGGACTCTGTTTACCACAATAAACTTACAAACACAACAGCACTGAGTAGTTAATACAATTGGATATACTAAGGTTAGGAAGCGAACACTCTCTAACGGCATCTTACTTCACTAGTAATCTAGCATATCTTCAAACTGCTACATTGATTTAGTTAATGCATGCATTTAGTCAGGGATTTCAGAAAACGACTGAGGAAATGGGTATCTGAGGGCATGTAAAAAGTATGACATTTCCTGCATTACTTTTTTTTTTTTTTTTTTTTTTTTTAAGCATTTCCATCCTTAGGCTATGCACTCTCAGTAAAAAAAAAAAAGGTACAGCGCTGTCACTGGGGCAGTAAGGTACAAAAGTGAAAAGGTACATCTTTGTACCTTAATTATCCCTAAATGGTACATATTATATTGTACCTTTTTGCTTTTGTACCTGCCCCAGTGACAGCGCTGTACCTTTTCTTCTGACAGAGTGGTGGCACAATTGGAATAATAAAAGTAAAAATTGTAATTGTAATATTACTATTGTCCTGCAAAACAACAAGCAAATAATTAAATAAAAAGCAAAATATTAATAAAAATAATTTACAATTTTATACAAAGATAATAGGCTACAAAAATATATATTTTATATTTTCAGTAAAAGTAAATATTACTTTTACTGTAAAACAAAATAAATAAAAATAAATAATATAAAATATTATCAAAAATATTAAAATATAAATATATTAGATTTTCTATTTTATGGTAAAACTATACAAAATAAATACAAAATGAAAAATATAATGAGATTTTGATATAAATATAAAAATGCATTAAAATCTATTAAAATCTAAATATTTAAAAAAAGAAATCGATTTTCACTTCATTTAAAAAAATCATACTGTGCTGCATCAAGCAAATGGAATCATTGTAATTTGAAGATTTGCATAAACAATCTATTTTGCAGGCATTGTATCCCTATAACATGCAGGTCTTCAAAAATGTAAACGGTCTTGAAAAAATGGGAAAGGACGATACCTGCAACTACCCAGTTTGCAGGAGCCAAAGGTTATACTAACTATATTGTTATGAGATGCAACAAAAGGCAGGGTGAGAATCAGAACCCTACCTTACATTCTCTTAACTCTCATATAAGCACACATACTGATAATAAACAATCAGATGACAGGATGGGGTTGGAGAGGATAAGAGATGACTTGTGGTACTTCCAGCTGTTCTAGAAACAAGGCTTTAACGTCTTATCTAAACACGCCAAAAGAGTCCAGCCAGGTCAGGACAACACCCCAAACCCAAACACACACAAATCTTGAGAGATACGACAAAGCAAGACAAACTTAATAACAGTGAGCCGTGCTCTGAACTATCCCCAGAGATTCCTGAGAGCTTCGTTGCAACGCACGCCGCAACACTGCACATCTGACATGAGATTTGAGGAGAACTGAGACAGAGGCAGGTGGAGCAGACAGAAAAGTGATCGAGCAGTGAGAGACTGAGATGGTTGGAAAGAATGAGACCGCGATGAAAGCCATAAGGATTGTAAGGATGAGGAGCCTACTTAAAAAAAGGAAGCTGGAGGGCAACAGTTGCATACATACACATACATTATATATTCCAGAGTTATGAAATTGAAATATAAAATAAAATAATCAATTAAAGAATAATAACATAAATATATATCTTTTGTTTTTAGTTAAAAAATATATGTTTTATATTGATATATGAATAATATAATATATGAAATCGCTAGAGTTGGTCTGTTCATCCGATTCATCCGTTTGGTCTGTCGTTTTAAAACGGACATTGATCTGCTGTGTGCGAGTCATAAGGTGGGTGAGCTATTTTTAACTTGACACAGCATCTTTAAACTGTGCCGCACATGGCACGAAGTGCAGCAAATCCATCTGCCGCATTCATACAATGACCAACAGATTAAAAAAAACTGTGAACGACCCCTTTAACCATTACAAAATTACATAAGCCAGCACTTATGAAGGAATGGGATGGAGAGAGAGAGGAGAGACTAGAGAGAGAGAGAGACTAGAGAGAGAGAGAGAGAGAGAGAGAGAGAGACTAGAGAGAGAGAGGAGACTAGAGAGAGAGAGAGAGAGAGAGAGAGAGAGAGAGAGAGAGAGAGAGAGAGAGAGAGAGAGAGAGAGAGAGAGAGAGAGAGAGAGAGAGAGAGAGAGAGAGAGAGAGAGAGAGAGAGAGAGAGAGAGAGAGAGAGAGAGAGAGAGAGAGAGAGAGAGAGAGAGAGAGAGAGAGAGAGAGAGAGAGAGAGAGAGAGAGAGAGAGAGAGAGAGAGAGAGAGAGAGAGAGAGAGAGAGAGAGAGAGAGAGAGAGAGAGAGAGAGAGAGAGAGAGAGAGAGAGAGAGAGAGAGAGAGAGAGAGAGAGACTAGAGAGAGAGAGAGAGAGAGGAGAGACTAGAGAGAGAGAGAGAGAGAGAGAGAGAGAGAGAGAGAGAGAGAGAGAGAGAGAGAGAGAGAGAGAGAGAGAGAGACTAGAGAGAGAGAGAGAGAGAGAGAGAGAGAGAGAGAGAGAGAGAGAGAGAGAGAGAGAGAGAGAGAGAGAGAGAGAGAGAGAGAGAGAGAGAGAGAGAGAGAGAGAGAGAGAGAGAGAGAGAGAGAGAGAGAGAGAGAGAGAGAGAGAGAGAGAGAGAGAGAGAGAGAGAGAGAGAGAGAGAGAGAGAGAGAGAGAGAGAGAGAGAGAGAGAGAGAGAGAGAGAGAGAGAGAGAGAGAGAGAGAGAGAGAGAGAGAGAGAGAGAGAGAGAGAGAGAGAGAGAGAGAGAGAGAGAGAGAGAGAGAGAGAGAGAGAGAGAGAGAGAGAGAGAGAGAGAGAGAGAGAGAGAGAGAGAGAGAGAGAGAGAGAGAGAGAGAGAGAGAGAGAGAGAGAGAGAGAGAGAGAGAGAGAGAGAGAGAGAGAGAGAGAGAGAGAGAGAGAGAGAGAGAGAGAGAGAGAGAGAGAGAGAGAGAGAGAGAGAGAGAGAGAGAGAGAGAGAGAGAGAGAGAGAGAGAGAGAGAGAGGAGAGACTAGAGAGAGAGAAATTTTGAGAATATGGGCAGAGGAGAAAAAAAGAAGAACAGGGTGGTGGACGAGGGCGCCCTGGTCAAGAGACAGGAAATGAGTTGGTCTGTCTCATAGACCAGGACAGAGCTGGGTGCCAAGAGCACAGCTGCATTTCCTCTCTGCCCTCATCTCTCTCTCTCACTCTATTTCTCTCTATGATCCTTTCCCAGCTGCCAGCTGTAGTCTAGCTTAGTCATGGACAATATAATAAAAACACTGATGGATCGAGTGAGTTTTCTTTCCCTCTTTATGAAGTTATGATTATCATATTACCCTTATTACTGAAAGTCTCCATCATGACGATAGCTCAAAACATGCACATTAATGTATGAGCTCCAATAGGAGATGGAGGCCACACATGTGGACACTTTGCCTTTGCCTTTCATAAATCATGTCATGCTGTATGTGCTGAGAAAATGATATTGCCCATGAGCTAGTTTTACTGTGGGGCATGATTGCGTTCAAGTCAACGGTTTACATTTTATATGACATTTATGTCCGTGGCAGATGGTTTCCTATCAAAGCAACTGCTATACATGTCCTTGAGGAAGATTGTGCCAATATTGTGTCTGTGACAATGACAATTGCTCAAGCTACAGTACAGATAGTAGTGTTTTACTTAAATTAGCGATTTTATTATTCATTTAGCATGAAAATGAATGCATAACGTAAACTTCAAAGTAAAAAAATGAACTGTCGCTTTTAGCACATATTGCAGAATAACACCAGAAACGCTGATATCAGTCAAAGACAACACTCAACATACAGCATTCATTCGAGAGAGAGAGAGAGAGAGAGAGAGAGAGAGAGAGGAGGAAATGATAAAGAGACATCATCTGGGATTATTTCACATCATTAAATAATGCATAAAAGCCAGATTTCTTTATAATGTAAATGCGTGATGTATAAAATTAGTTTATTCAAATCTAAATTTAAAATATTGATAATGTTCTGTAATTGTTTTTACATTTAAACAACAAAAAGGAGTCTGACAAATTGCAGTTTAGGCCTATTAAATGTAAAAAAAAAAATGTGATTTGATACATTAAAATAAAGACATTTACTCAGCATGGATTTATGTATTAAATTTGTCAGTAAAGACAATAAAAATTATCACAGATTCCACAAAAATATTAAACAGTAAAAATATAAAAATATATAAAAATATTAAATATTAAACTGTTTTCAACACTGTCAATAATAAGAAATGCTAACTGTCAAAATATGACTGTTTTTACTGTATGTTTGACCAAATAAATGCAGCCTTGGAGAGTATAAGTGTAAATACAAAAACTTGAAAAAAAAAAAAAAATCTTACTGAAGGGTAGTGTACACAACAGAACATAACTTTTTATTACATGTCTTTGATTTTATGCACTCATATCAGATAAAAAATGCTAAAGGGTCAGTACTGCTCATGCAGTGTGATTTAAAACCATGTACAATGGTGCAATTCATTAAACCGCCAGGTCAATTGGGAGCAGCTCCATTTTATTAACTGTTTATTAACCAATTTGTCACATTTGCTGCTTGGCGATTGTTAATTTTGCACCCTGACTGTACCAACTGTGCAAAAATAAGATTAAACCAGAAACTACCATAAGAGTATCCTCCAGTAGACGAGCACAGCACAGACGCACAGTATCCCTCCCGTCAGCGGCTGCTTTTTTAATTGGACAGCCCAGCCATTCTAATCATAGGTGCTATTATTTACCCAGCTATCAATCTGAGCTCAGACCGGCTCCCTCTGCAGCATATAATGACTCAGATTGATTTCTCGGCGTGACATAAGATGAAATAACATCCACCGAACCCGTCCCCCATTCCCTACACCTCTGTGACCCTCCTCAAACACATCTACACCTCCTCTCCTTTTCAACATTCCCCTCATACAGCCTTCCATCTCTTACAACTCTTCTTTCTGCAACAGTCATTTTATCTGAAAATGACATTTACACAAAGATGAGAACTCTGTCACAATTCGTTAACCATCATGACATCCCAAACCCTTATGGTTTTCTTGCAGATGGAAATTGTGGAAAGTGTGAAAAGTTGAATTAAGCACAATAAGAAGAAAAACATGCATTAGAGTCCATTATTTTGTCTGTCTAGACCTTGTTTTTTTTTTTTTTTTTTTTTTTTTTTTTTTTTACATCTTTCTCTCCATTCCTTTTTTGCCTATCTGAATCTTTGACTCCCCTTGAAGGAAAAACACAGGTGGTTAAAGTTTTTCAAGCCTCTATTGACTGTAAATTTCCACTGCGATGCCTGTGGTATGTAGAAATACTGTAGCATGCCTGCTAACATTGGTCCATTACACACTGCCTGCATGAATTGAGAGACATAAAACACTCTCAGAATGCATGTTTGTGCATTGGGTGGGAGTTTCAGTCTGCTAGCTTGAACGCACACGTAACTCACGTAGCCAAATGCCTTTGCCTGTTTGCATGGTTATATCATCTATAAGAGAAGTCTGAGAGGAAAAAACATGTTTACATTTCAGATCTTGTCAGGGCAGGTAAGAAATGGGAAATTTAAACCGAGGATGTCATAACATATAAAGCATTCGGAGGGATCAAATGTAATCATCTAAGAACTAACCATTGAAAAACTCACTCGGTTGACCACTAATCTGACTATCAGGAGGCACACGTCATCCTCAATGTCGATGATGGTATTGGTCATTTGATTAAAAATACCACATTTATTCCAAGCACAGTATTCCAAGCATACGTTTCATCCCTGGAAAAGATGGATTTCAGTAAAAGAAATTGTGCTGTAAAAAATCTATGCAACCCCCCCAAACACACAGATGCCAGTTTCAATTAGTTTCACAAAGTGTTTCTTCCACGGCTAGTGGGGGAGATGGGGAACTCATTACAGAATTCCTTTCCTCGCACTTTGAAATATAGATTGGGAGCTTGGTCGCGTCATTCCAGCAGGAGAGTGGACGAGAGAGAGAGAAAAAAGAGAAACACAAGGAAGGGGAGATAACGCTCAACATGACAGAAAACATGGAAAGTCATTTAAAAAAAATATATATATATTTTGCTCTTTGATTGCGGGTTCCATTGACAACTTACCTCATGTAGAGAAAACAATGCAGTTTCCAACAGTGGGGCATGTTGTCTCAAAAGGTGAATGTGTATTCAATGAACTCTCTTATCTTTCCTGTGTAATAATGGTGGACTGATCAGGCATAATATTATGACCACTGACAGATTAAGTGAATAACACTGATTGTCTCTTCATCACAGCACCTGTTAGTGGGTGGGATATATTAGGCAGCAAGTGAACATTTTGTCCTCAAAGTTGATGCGTTAGAAGTAGGAAAAATGGGCAAGCGTAAGGATTTGAGCGAGTTTGGCAAGGGCCAAATTGTGATGGCTAGACGACTGGGTCAGAGCATCTCCAAAACTGCAGCTCTCGTGGGGTGTTCCCGGTCTGCAGTGGTCAGCATCTGTGTGGTCTGATCAAACAGACGAGCTACTGTAGCTCAAATTGCTCAAGAAGTTAATGCTGGTTCTGATAGAAAGGTGTCAGAATACACAGTGCATCGCAGTTTATAAGACTGTCATGACAACAGCAAAGTGTAGGGCACAAAAAGAGTAAACAGATTGACTGTATAATCATTCGATTATTTATAATTACTGTTCTACCAAATATTAAAGCCCATATAAAATAAAAAAATAGACAAACTTTTTCAAATGTAGACTTTTAATTGTTCAGACTGTGAAAAAAATAAATAATTAAATAAATAGTTTCTTTACATTTCAGCCTGTAAGCATTTTAAATGCATGATTTTTTTTTTGGTAATGCAGTTCTGGGCAAAATCTCTTGACACCTTCCTAACTGAATTGCAAAGAGAGTCATGTGACTAGTCACACTTCTATAGTTCCTTTCCCTCGGGACCATCCGGTGCAAACACACCTGTTAGAAACCACACACACACACACACACACACACACACACCTGTTAGAGACATACACACACACTTACACACAAGCAACACAAAAAAAAACCCTCCTAAGGCACCACCGGCATGTCTACGGCAAACCGAGGATGTGTCTTGACAATTACTGCTGCATTCCATTAAATCTGACCACTAAGCTCTCATTGACCATGTGTGCTTATTTTAGTGGACAGTGAGGGTCACTTAGCAACTTGAGAATGGTTAATATCAGACCGGACTCGGTTAGCAGCCCTATCCAAGTGTGACCGTGTGTAGGGGAGGGATACGTGTCTAATTACATGTGCACACATCCGTCTATTTCTGCCATTCGTGCCTAATAATCAAGCAGTTCAATTAGCAGCACCAACTATGGAATCCCATCGCCGTGGTAACGTGTGGGAGGGGGGTGGCACGGGCACTCATGGGGGCCAGGGCTCCTAAGAGGCTGGCACTGACACTCTAAATCCTTCCCACAATGCCATTCTAACATGGTAGTGACTGTTGCTAGGCCACTGATGGAGGTGTCATGTAAAAATGCGTGTTTGTGTGCACGTGGGGGTGGTGGGGATTCGATTCTCATTCTGATTTGTTCTATGCAAATTACATCAATCACAGGAAATGCCTAGGCCTCTGCATAAAGTTAATTGCAGTGGCAATAACAAAGGCCTGCCTTTGAGCAGGAGGCAAATTAAACATTAGTTTAGTTTTTTTTTCATCTTCCTTGGAACTAGTGGGATGTTCTAATTACAGAGAATGAACACATCAGCACTTTGCTGCATCGCACATTTTAGTTTAACAGCCAGAGCCTGGAAAACAACAATCTGGACGTTCCCGGGGTGGTGTGGTTTTTGTGTGCGAGTGAGTGGGTGTGCATGCAATGTGTGCGAGTGTGAAAACGCCACGGGAATTGAGCCGCCTTATTAGCATGTCGACCTCCGACCCAAAAGATGACCGTGACACCTCCATTAGCATAATGGTCACACCGACAAGGCCCTTTTTTCCATGCTGAGAAAAGTTGGAGATTTATTTCCTACCTACATGGCAGCTTAGAGTACAATTCTACACTACAAATTTATTTTTAATTGTAACTGTAAAAATACAGAAACTGGTTAACAATATAAGTTCCCCTACTATATACAGAGAAAAACTGCAATATATCTAACCTTACACTGCCAGAAAAAAAAGTACAGCGCTGTCACTGGGGCAGTACGTACAAAAGTGAAAAAGTACTAATATATACCATTTAGGGGTAAGTAAGGTACAAAGATGTGCAGTGACAGTGACAGCGCTGTACCTTTTTTTCTGAGAGTCCTAAATAAAATAAATACTGTTAAATGTACCTTGTTTTGAAGTAAAAAGAACAAATCATCTTATAAAAATTACAGTGAAAAGCTGTAAACTGACATTCCCAAAATTCTCTGTCACACTTCACATTTGATGGTTTTTAATTTTATGTTTCAGTTATGTACATTAGACGTTTATGTTACATCTTATATTGTTAAATAAGTGTTTATTGTATTATTTTAGTGTTGTGTGTTCACATGAAAGCGTTTTGTATTTGTGTACAACTTTTATATTAGTATTTACTTCAGCTTGCGGAAAAGCTACTTGTGATGAACTTCGATTCATCGTGTGGTTTTTCTCTTTACCATCAGTGTTATTATGGTGGATGCCAGTATATGTTAAAAGTACAAAACAAGACACGAGTGAAACACAGATCGCAACATGGCTTGTGATTATCAAATCGCATTAGCTGCGAGTTTATTAAATCAATATAATAACTGAGTGTTTTAGAGTGAAGTGCAGCACTGTTCTTTCACACACAAACCGCAAATCCAATATGTCTCAGAGCGGCTCAAATCACAGTAAATGCTGCTCCATCACAAACTCATCTGAGTTTGGGTCGCCTTATAATGTGCACTTGGGAACACAACATGCCCCAACCATCTTCCCAAACTTGTAATGAGAATTGAGAAGGGTTACAGATTATTTCAATGGTCCACTTTAGACATTCTACTAACTATAAGAACTCTGCAAGTACATGTTAACTACCAGTCATTAGAGTATTTGTAGACTGTCTGCTTAATATCCGCTAACCCTTTATTTTGATGTTTCCCCAACAGACATTCTACTGACTATAAGTAAACTTCGAGTCAACTTATTCTACTAACCCAAACCCTAACCCTAACAAATTACTAGTATTATTTTTATACACAGCACACATTTTTATTCCCTAAATCATACATCAATATATATAGATAGATAGATAGATATATATAGATATAGTCATGTCAGGCTCATATACTGCAACTTTTACATTTCACTGCCGGTTGTATATTCTGTATATAACGGTGTATGTGACAAATAAAACTCTTGAATCTTGAATATACATTTATTAATTTAGCAAATTCTTTAAAGGGATAGTTTACCCAAAAATGAAAATTATCCTATGATTTACTCACCTTTAAGCCATCCAAAAATGACTTGTTGAATTTACTTAAAGCAGCGTCAAGTGGTTCCATACAACTATATTGAGTAATTTTTTTACAAATAACAATTTAGTAATATGAACAAAAGAAATTCAAACCATTTGAATTTGTCACTGTTACATAATATTTATATGTGCAGTTTACTTAATACTGTTGTGTTAAATATATAAATGTTTATTATGTTAGGTTAATTTACCTTAATAAATTAACTATTTGCTCTACAAGTGTAAGTGGAAAACTTTTAAATAACAACAAGCATATTTTTATAAATAAAATGCAAAAATAACTAATTGGACAAACTCTATTTAATTGTGGGCAGGAATTCCATCCAATAAATGTGTATATGAGTGCCCACAACCTAAACACTGGCACCACTCTACTGCATAATGGTAACCACAAAATCACAGAAACTCCTCTGTCCAACATAACTAAACATTAAACACTAACATAAACTAACATCTTTCCCTATGTAACACTTTAATCCCTAAATCTACTCTCCTAATGCATTCCCTTGCAAAGCATGCTGGGAACTACAGATCCACTGCCCAGTTTGTTCGTTTCACTCAGCAATGTTAAGTTGACCAAACAAACACTTATTAAGTAAAGCTGTCAATACTCATTTTTAGTAGAAACAACTCAGTAAATTTAAGTTCATGTAATTACTTTTAAGTAATGTGAACAAGGATGATTTGAGTGCAACTAACAACAGTGAAAGTTTTTTTTTTTTGGAGTGTGTATGACTTACTTCTTTCAGACGAATACAATCGGAGTGTTGTAATGGAGGGATGAAAAAGTGCATCCATCCATTATAAATGTACTCCACATGGCTCCAGGTGGTTAATAAAGGCCTTCTGAAGTGAATCAGTCAGTTTTTGTAAGACAAATATCCATATTTAACATGTTATAAAGTAAAATATGTGGCTGTGAATTACTTTTATAATGGATAGATGCACTTTTTTGGGCTTCAAATTTGGGGCTGCCATTTACTGCCATTATAAAGCTTGGAAGAGCCAGGACATATGTTAATATAACTCTGATTGTATTCAATCTGAAAGAAGAATTTCATATACACCTAGGATGGCTTGAAGGCGAGTAAATCATGGGCTAATTTTCATTTTTGGGTGAACTATCCATTTAAGCAAGTCGCTATGTTGAGATCAGCATGACCAGCCGAAATGTACTAGTTTTATCTTGGTAACACACCCATTATCGAATTATGAAGCAGAATAAATCATATTCTAATCTACAATGACACTGACAAATGGAAAATAAAATGCCTATGAACAACGCTGCATCCACACCAATAAGTGTCAGTATACAGTCTAAGACAACTGTGGCTTGACCAGCATGACATACACAGAAAATGCATTTAGATGGGCCACATCTCACTGACAATCCACATATTAAATTTTTTCTTCAGGAAGTTGACATGAATGTGATGACATCATCTCATTGTTCTTCATGGGTAGTGAACAGCTTATAACCATCAACTAAGAGTCTGCCATGCTTGTCAACTTGAATCCCGAAAAACCATAAGTTGAGCGACAGTTTGTGACTGTGTGCGTGTCTACAGTTTAGTGCCCACACCCTTCTAATCTACTCACTCATCAATGTTATGAGTGTACAATGACAGACAAATATTCTTGAGGATATAAAGTATGCGATCATATTAATTTCCTTAACTGTTACGGCTTACAAATGTAAACAGTGTGTCCAGAATTGAAAACAATACAATGCATCACTAGGATCTTATTCACATGGAGTCCAAAATATAATTTGTTGCAAATATTTTATAATTTAGTGTCAAGCTGGTTTGTTAACAACAGAACCGGATTTATATTTGGAGTGAAAGAAACACTAAAAGGTATGTTTGAAATAGAAGGATTCCCATGCTAAACATGGACAAAGTTTCAAAAAATAAGTTGGACATTTGACGGAGTATTTCTGTGTCAAAAATACTCCTTCCAGTTTCTCACAAGTTTCAGAAAGTTTTTTTGAGTATGGGTCTGCATGATGTCAACAAAGGCGGAATGTCCTTGTACGGGCCATGCGGGCACTTCTCCCGGAAGGGCGCGGCGCACGACCAGAGCGAGAGTGCAAATGCACGCCCATTAACGTGCTTTGCTCGGCTTTAGAAAAAACGGCTGCGCTGCAGTCACAGGACTTCACAAAATCAACAATGTCACCAAAGTGTGTTTTTGGTTGTCAGGGCAAGACAACCCTGTACAGCTTCCCAAAGAACCCAGCGTTAATGGGACAGTGGATAGAGTTTGTTTTTCCGGATCAGCAACGGAGTTGCGCAAGTGTTCTTGTTTGTTCCATTGCATTTCGGCAACGATTTGTTTTTATAAACACAGCCCAGTTCAACACCGGATTTGTAGCTTGTCTAATGCTGAAAGATGGAGCGGTCCCAGCGATAAAGGTTCACGGCCGTGCGTTGGAACCGCAGGCGGTGAGTAAAACTGCTTTGAATGTCTGTCTCTGTGTTGTTGGCTATCGGCGTGTAAGTACACATCAGTAAACAACATGATCGTGTATAGTTAATTTATCAATGGAGCATGCGATGTATGATGTGTTTACATTTATTTGACCATTATAGGTGTCTATTTGTTTATTGTAAAACCACCCCAAACATATTAAACCTAGGGGTCGTTCACACAAAATGAGCTTCTTAATTCAAATGCTCTACTATTCCATTGTTTTCCTATGTAAACACGCACTAGTCTGACATGCAAAACCGTTCCGCTTGCTACTGCTAACGTTAAGTCGCATACAATAGTCCTTAAAACAAATCATGTCCTCATAAACCATGAGTAAGCACACACAAATGTTGTAAAACTCGCGTATGACAAGCCGTACAGTATGACAAGTACAGTTACAGTACACACATAGAGACGTCCTGCTGTAGTCGCTGTTGCTGCTGCATCTGGATCATATATGTATGGTTGAATCTGACTGATAGCCATGGTCTATTTAGGATAACTTTTCTTTTCCACGTTTAAGGATGTTACAGCTTTCAGACGCTCTCAACGCATTAGCTGCACGCGCTCGTGATTCTTTAGCTCCGCCCACACGATACGCTCAGTTTTATTCGGAAAGACTCTGTACAGCATATCTTTCTTTTATAAATATAATAAAACTAAAGACTTTTCGGAGAGATGAAGGATGCAATACTACTCTATAGGTACTCAAGATTGACATGAGATTGACTGATTGAGTGTTTCACCCCGCCTTTCTGCAATATAAAGATAACATAAATAGTACAGTGCAGTACTGTATGCTACCATTTCACCACATAAGAAACGTTTCTGTTTCACTAGCTAAACCAACAGTGGTCTTGCACTTATTGACATGAATGCTGAATTACGCAAAATCTTTGATTACTGCCATTGATTACTTTTGGCTGGTCATTTTTCTGTGTGTAAGTCATTTTTTTTTTTTTTTTTTTACATTTTGTAAAAGTACAATTCACTTCTTTATAGTGGAAAAAGTTGCTGACTCAAAATAAAACTCAAAGGAACAGTTTGTAAGACCTTTTGCACACAGTACCGGTCTTCTCTACCCAGAGGACAAATAGTCTTCAAGCACTGATGGTCGAAGTATAATTTCTCAAGTCTCCACACAGAACTGACTATTCCCTCCTGTCGGTGCTGAGGAAGATTACTAGCGCTCCACAGGCTGGATTTCTAAGTAAAAGGTCTTGAGCAGTAATGCATAAAAACACATCAACTTGAAGAAAGTAATTATTGTCCACTGATTAATTGTTCTGTGATCATGTATGACAGTCTATTAAGAAATATAATAATATACACTACCTTCAAAGGTTTGGGGTCGGTAAAGTCTTTTATCATTTTTGAAAGAACCCTCTTAAGCTCATCAAGGCTACATTTAATTGATCAAAAATACAGTAAAAACGGCAATAATATGAATGAATAAACAAATTTAAATAACTGTTTTCTATTTTAATATATTTTAAAATGTAATTTATTCCTGTGATGACAAAGCTGAATTTTTAGCATCATTACTCCAGTCTTCAGTGTCACGTGATCCTTCAGAAATCTAATATTTTATGCTAAAAAAAATAAATAAAAAATTATCATCATCAATGTTGAAAACAGTTGTGGTGATTAATATTGTAGAAACCATTATACAATTTTTTTTTTTTTCCCCAGAATTCTGACAAATAGAAAGAGTAAAAGAACATCATTTATTTTAAACAGAATTTTTTGTAACATTAAAAGTCACTTTTGATCAATTTGATGTATCCTTACTGAAAAAAAGTTAATTACTGTAAACAAAACAAAACTTACTGACCCCCACATTTTTAATGGTAGTTTAGGTCTGACTGTGGCATTACACATCATTTGCCTCAGTTTCTTAAAAGGATAGTTCACCCAAAAATGAAAATTCTGTGGTTCGAAACCTGTATGACCTTTTCTTCAAAACAAAAGTTATGTATTTTTAGGAATTTAAAAAAAAAGAGGAGTCTGGGTGAACTATCCCTTTAAGGTGCTTAGGTCATTATATAAGTAGGGATTAAAGAAAATTAAATTGGTTAAGAAACAGTGACATAAGCAGTTACAGAGTGCCCGTTGCCAAGTAAAAAGCCCATGACGTGTGTGCGTGAACAGATGTTTGTGCCTCTGTTGAGTCACAAGAATTACATCACCACATCATTGTTACATAAAATCCTGTAGACTAAAAATAAAATAAAATAATGAAGCAAGAGACGTGGCCTAGTATTTCCTCATTGAGCACTGGTTCTCATATGTGCGGTGCAGATTCGAATCCAGCACTTCTTTCACCCCATCATTTCCTGACTCCCCACCCTTTAAAAGAAGCAATAAAGCAAATCTTTGACAGAATCACAGACTTTAATTGCATCATATTACAAAAACAGCAGAGATGTCTTCACTGATACATCAAGTCCATCATATATTCCAGAAATGTTCCATTTGGTCACACATATTAGAAAGCTCTGGAATGGCTCCAGTCTTGCACATACAATTCACACAGTAGACCAATGACGGTGCTTTAAAAACAATAAATTCCTCCTCCCTCTCAGTGTATCCCTGAGGATATAACAATATTCATATGTAATGAAAAAAACCCTTTCACAAGGCAAATGAGAGTGTTTAGAGAAGTGACTAGTTTCCTGTGAGCAGTGGCGTCAGTGGAAGTGGCGTTTAGTGAAATCTACCCTGTTATTACAGACCGGGTTGTGCTTTACCAGCTCATGCGAAAATAAACAGCACTTCTCCTTCACCTGACATCATGGTCAACCCTCGGAGGGTCTCTTGTCAGATCATATTTTTACATTTAGCTAATTCTGAGAGCTTAAAAGTGGGTTTGGATAAAAGAGTTTTTAACCTTACAGCTTTCAGACCATAACATATTGTATTGACATATATCTGACTTGCCTGCCTTTGCCGTCTAGAGTCTTTCAAGGCTTGTCTATTTGGCGCAGTCTCGATTCATCCTTTAATGTCATCGAACTGAACGCCGCCAGCCCCATTTGGGCTGCTATTATTTGCTTTGGTCACAGTGGCTCGTCCCATATCGCCCTTTCGCATTCAATTTCCATTCACCTATATGAGTTTTTTTCTTCCTGCTTCTCTATTCATCCAGGAGGAGTGCTTTAGGTGCTTCCCACAATGCACTATTCATCATACACCTGGCAAACACAATTAGCAGCTGTACCCACTATAAATCACTCAATAAAATAATACAAGAGCTGAAAACAAGAGGAAAACTCCAAGGAATAGCTGTACCAGAGCGTCACAATTTAGGCCCTGAGACTGAAATGCGACTCACATGCAGTGTATTTTGTCATCACTTCTATAGAAAGACAAACATGGAAACAGAAGGGGAGCCATTTGCCCTTTCCGTCAATAGCAGGCTGGTGGGAAGTGTGCAGGATTTATGATCGATGCCTGTCGTGGCGTGAATGCTCGAATCACATCGGTCTGAGAGCGCACAGGAAGTAACACATACTCACAGGCAGGCAAACGCGGTTCAGATGGGCTGAGGGGTTGAAGATCTGTCTTAAAATGGCTTTGATCATAACGTGTAACTGCTTAAATTTCCTACAACATGAGCTCTATTAAAGTGCACACGTTCTTAAAAGAGGGGAAAACGCAATTTTTTAGTACTTTGAAAAGTTGAAATATCAACCACCCCCGCATGGCCGCTCACTGAGTGTGGCTAATTTAAAAAGCGGAATGTCTAAAGTAGACTAGTAGGGTAAAAAAAAGCAAAGATAGGTCCTGCACTGCATAAGGGAGAAATAGGGCCTGTCTGCTATAATAAGCTAAAAGCCAAGACCTACTGCTCAAGACCTTGGGGGAGATATATGTACACACACACACACACACACATACATACATACATACATACATACATACATACATACATACACACACATGAAATTGATCAATAGTGACAGTAAAGACATTTACAAAATACTTATATTTCTGATACATGTTCGCTTTCTGTTCATCAAAAATGTATCATGCTTTCCACAAAATATTATTCAGCACAACTGTTTTGTTGATAATGTTGATAATGTTGTAATGTTGATGATAGATAGATAGATTTTTTTTTCAGTTACAGATATTTAATAAAGTAAATGTAAAATAACACTGCATAGTTTTCACTGTATAAATGAAACATCCTTATTAATAAATCCTTGTTAAAGTTACAAAAGTTATTCAGTCAAGAGCAGTGAGTGATTTTTTTTCTTTGTCCTTTGTTGTTTAACGTTAAAAACAGCAGCAAGAATATTAGGCTGCTGTCACTTTAAGAGCGAATGCTTGGATCTAATTAGGGATGGGACGGTGCGAAAATTTCATATCACGATTATAGTGACCAAAATTATCACGATTATCAACATTATCATGGTTTTGTTCAAATGAGATGAAAGTGTTAAAAAAGAACTGATGTACACACTGAAAACATTTCAACTTGATTTTTCAAGTTTTGAATCAACAAAAACAAATAAAACCAGCTTTTAAAAAAGCATCTCTATACACTTTTTAAAGAAAGATTTTATTCTGTGGCATTTCCTGCCTTATAATGACCGTCATCAATAGCAACGCATTTTAACACAGCGCACATTCATGCATCACAACTGACGTGCTTTTGTTTAATTCAAATGCAACTTGCCGTCTTGCGTCTCCATTTTTGATTATATTGAAAATGAAATCAGAGGACTTTACTATTAATACTACTATAATATTGTTGTGACCATCATGTCTGGACAATTGTTTTGTACGCTGTACAAAATGGATTTATAAGCAGGTAAGATTTAAAACATCTCAATTCAATATGTCCCTGTAATTATTTATATGGTTAAAAAAAAAATCTGTGTATTAAGTGTGAATAACAATAATAACAATGAATATACATTACTATCCTTTAAATGTCACCCTTATTAGTCTTGTCTGAACTTGTTAGTTCATCTTTGGCTCAAAGCCACTTGAGTGTCACGTTAATTTCAAGTGAGTGGGATAAAATATTTAAACTCAAAACAACATTTTGTGTCCAATTATTTCCGAGACGTAGTTTTCGTATTGATGTCAAAGGTAACTTGCCTTGCGTTCGCTATACAACAGTTGTCACGAAGGCGACTCGGCAGATTTCGTTTTGCATGTTCTGCAGACAGGGTGACCATCCTCGATTAAGTTTCCCTCAGGACTTTTGTAAAAGCCAAAATATGACCACACCTCAGATTGGTCCTTTTAGAAGGCTGAAAAATCTTCTGAGTGCTGTCACTGCCTTCCGCCATTTCTTCTTGTTCAATAAACAACGTTGCGCGCTGCGCCAGACTGATGCTGGGTCGACAGGATTTACCACGAGTTTTCAAAATCATGATAATCAAACACGTTTCAATGATAATTAAATTTTAAACAATAATACTAACTGGCAGTACATTTTATCATGGTTTATCATGAAACCGGTAATTGTCCCATCCCTAGATCTAATATACTGATACTGTACACATGCGTTTACTTTATCAACTGTTTACATTCCCTTAAGACATGAGTAACTATACTAGGATACCATCTCCACTCAAGTGCAAGAAAATGTGAAAGAGAGCTCCATTTAGTGCTTTGGATGCTTGCACATCATCTTCAATATTGCTGAGGCTTAAACTTTTGTGGTGATGCAGCGCTGGCTCGTCAACCGTCTCGAGCTTCGTTCACATTTGCCCACATTATATACATATACCATATTGCCAAAAGTGCAGGCCAGTCAAGTTCCTTCACACCAAACTCTCTCATCCATGTCTTTATGGACCTTGCTTTGTGCACTGGTGTGCAGTCATGTTGGAACAAGAAGGGCCATTCCCAAACTGTTCCCACAAAGTTGGAAGCATGAAATTGTCCAAAATGTCTTGGTATGCTGAAGCATTAAAAGTTCCTTTCACTGGAACTAAGGGGCCAAGCCCAACCTCTGAAAAGCAACCCCACACCATAATCCCCCCTCCACCAAATTTACACTTGGCACAATGCAGTCAGGCAAGTACCGTTCTCCTGGCAACTGCCAAACCCAGACTTGTCCATCGGATTGCCAGACAGAGAAGCGTGATTCGTCACATCAGAGAACATGTCTCCACTGCTCTAGAGTCCAGTGGCGGCATGCTTTACACCACTGCATCTGATGCTTTGCATTGCACTTGGTGATGTAAGGCTTGGATGCAGCTGTTCAGCTATGGAAACCCATTCCATGAAGCTCTCAACGCACTGTTCTTGCGCTAATCTGAAGGCCACGTGAATTTTGGAGGTCTGTAGCTATTGACTCTATTGTCAATTATTGTCAGCTATTGAAAGTTGGCGACTATGCACTGACCCCACTCTGTGATTTTACGTGGCCTACCACTTTGTGGCTGAGTTGCTGTTGTTACCAATTGCTTCCACTTTTTTATAATACCACTAACAGTTGACCGTGGAATATTTAGTAGTGAGGAAATTTCACAAATGCATAGGTGGCAACCTATCACGGTTGAATTCACTGAGCTCATGAGAGCGACCCATTAGTCTGCATGCTTGATTTTTTTACACCTTTGGCCATGGAAGTGAAGGAACACCATGGAACACCTGAATTCAATGATTTGGAGGGGTGTCCCAATACTTTTGGCAATATGGTATATATATATATATATATAGTGTATAGCTGATGGAGGGCATTAATCGCGCCTCTGGCTGGGCCGATACTGCATAATCTACTGCTGGCCTGATGACAATAACCTCTCTCTCCTCCAAAGTACACCCCCTCACTGGCTACTCCTCTCCAGGCCATCCCTTTGTGTCTATGTTGCCATGGAGATCCCCTGAATGATGCACGACGGTTAGGATGTCGAGGGGGTTTTGTGTCCAGTTCTATCTGCAGCAACCCCTGTGAGTGGAGAGGTGGGCGGGGCAGGAGCATCCTGCGTTTTCTTTTCAAGCTTTACACTATAAGGTCACGGTATTAAGGGATTGGAAAATGTGAGCTTGTGCGTATTTCTGCTTATGTATGCTTTGCAAGGTAGATATATCCAGTGCAACTTGTTATTGACTAGACGCAGCACTCCAATTTAGACAAAAATATATTGCAGACCTACTGAAACATATGAATAACAATATGGCCATTATAACTGGCAACAACAAGCTAATTGAGAGATATATCTGCCCAAGGGCCATTGTCATTACAACAGAGCCATTAAATAGAAAGGTTCTGGAGGCAATTATTAACAAATATCAACAGAAGTGTCAACTGCAGTGCATACAACAGCAGAAACCCAATTTATCATCACCGATTAAGTCTAAACAGGAGAGAGAATTGAGAAAAGGAACACGTTTTACATTTATGATAAATTTCATAAATTTCACATTTTATTGAATTTGCAAAACTCAATGCCATGATGCTAGGATCTTGTGAGACAATACTATGCAGTTGCTACTGTGTTGTAGGTGGTTGCTCTGTGGCTTTAGTCAAAAGAGAGCCCACTGCAAAGAATTCTTGGTTCCTAGGTATGGACTGATTTCTGTAACAGTTCTGTTCATGTCTGTTTAGCTTTGTGTTTTGGTTTCATTTTCCCTGCTCCCGATTTGCCTGTGTTCATTGGTCATTAGTTTCTGATTAATCCCGCACCTGTTTCTGTTCAGTTCACCACTCCTTCTGTATTTAAGTCCTTAGTTTCCTCAGTTCTTTGTTCGCTCTTGTTTATGTTATGGTGAAGTTGCTGTTCTCTTGCATATTCTGCCTGTTTATTATTAAAGACTGTTCATTCTATGTGGAATCATGCATGTTTGACTATCTGTAACAATTCCCTCTTTAAAATGCAAATTTATAGGATTTTTTTCACATGCTTTATCATGCATGAAGCGTAAAACATGTCCGATTACTTAGAAGACAGAGTGTTATTATTATAGAAGACAGAGTGTTACCAGTGTGATTTTTTGTATTATTTATATTTAAATATTTTGATAACTTTTATCTTTCATTTGAATTTGTATTGCATTATTAGCTTTTATTATTATAAAACCATTTTTTTATATTACTATTTTTTAGTTTTTATTTATTTAGCTTTAACTTATGTCAGTTAGTAGCTAAGGCAACATTTCTACTTTAGTCATTTTTTTATCTAAAATTTATATTTAATTTAATTTCAGCTTTATTTCAATTAACAAAAATGTTTTAAAGGTTTCACATTCATTTTCAAAATAAGCAGCACTGGGCAATTTAAATTGTGTTAGTGATCTGCTGAAATCACAACCCTAATTATAAGCAAAAGTAACATTTATGCTAACAAAAAAGGGAAAATAAAAGCTCAAGCTTCCAACAGATTAGCCCATGAGTTCAACTATGAACCCCATGTTTCTCACTCAACGTCTGCACAACGGCAACGGCTCCTGTCACAACGGCAACGGCTCCTGTCAGCATGGAAACAAAAGAATCTTCATCAATATGCCCTCCATGTCTTGATGGCAGAAAATGAGAGCGAGTGAAAGAGAGAGAGACTTAGTGATGCATACATTCATTTCATTTAGAATTTCATTTGCCCCACGTCTTTTACACATTAATGAATCCAAAGTACTTAAGCAGGCAGCCCGGGGAGGCCGGCGGTGATTTGCAAGGAAAAGAGCAGTGCATGCTGGGAAGCAAGGGTTAGTTAGGCTACCCTTTCAGCGGCAGTGGCAGAATCCACGATAAAAGAACACTGAAAGGCCAGAGCTGAGACCAGAGGAGGAATCAACATTGCTCCTATTAACAATGCATTACTGAGTCAAAAAATAGCATTTATAAAAATAGAAACAGGTTTCTTATGAGGTCTTACGCTACTGGATTTAGGAAGGAGCCACAGGCATGAAGTTAAATGAAGTGACATGTATAATTCAGGATGGCTTATGTAAGCACACAAACTATGTATGTTACTGCTTATGTAAGAACTGTTTATCTATACATGCATCTATATATCTAAAAATGGGCCAAAAACATACTGAAGCAGAAGATGATTATACAGCCAATATAAAATAACATGAAGATCTTTGCTGTAGAACTCTCCCCATACTCCATATACATTGTTTTTGAGAACACTGTCAGTCTGTGTAATTGTGGGGATTTTTCAGTAAAGTTACATGGTTACACCAGTAGGTGGCGACAAGTGACCAACTGGTGTAACTTCATTGAACCATTACGAGTGAGTGACGGACAGAATCAATCATTTTATGAACCGATATGTTCAAAAACAGGATGTGTAATCTGGATGTACTACATTCGCCATGTTGCCCTCATCATGTCTTCACCACCATTCATAAATCCTCCCCAGTGGCTTCACGGGATAGTAAAGTGTCCATCGTATGCACACTTTAGAATCTCGCCAGAAGAACTAGGTCATCTTTTATTGAGTACATATTTTAGTGAATTCGGACATACTGTTATTCACCTACTCTACAGTAGGGAAGTACGCGATTTCAGATGTAGCCACTGACTCATTCAGAAACTAAAAGTCTTTATGAGTGAGTCATTGAATCATTCAATCAACTGAAGCATTCAAAACACCATTTTCGTCGGTGGAGAAAAGTAACTGGCAGTATTGTGTTTGATGTAAGGTGCTTAATATACATTTCTTTTTTATTAAACTATTGTGTAAAAACAATATAAACAATATTACACACAACACTCCATCAAAAAGACATCAAAATGAGTCTAAAACTCATAATAAAGTTAAAGTCAGAACGAATCTTGACTTAAAGGGCTGTTCACACAGAACACGTTTTTACATTGCAAAATGTGAGAAGTGAGAAGTGGAATGGAAAACAAAGTCTAGAGAAAAAGAATATGAAAAAGCAGTGCAGTGGAATGCAGAAACGTGTTCTGTGGGAACATTCCCTTATTCACTGAACCATAAGTTATTACTCTTGTCATGTCAAAGTCGAAATGAACCAAAAAAACAATAGTCCATTATCTTAGTACAAGACTTAAACTTGCTGTTCATGACAAAGTGGAGTTAGAAATACACATTCAGATCAAATTATAATAAATTTAACTTTATTTGGGGAAATACAAAAATAGGACCAAAACGTCACATGTTAGTTTTATGATGTTCAGATCAGTGGTCAATGAGGTGGGTTTTTCAATTGACTTAAAACTTTGCTTTTTATCTACCACAGTCTTCAATATTTGGTCACACTCTTGGAATGACAAATGCAGGCTCAATCATGTCATTCAAAGGTCAATAAAAATGATAAATATGTATCCGTTACTCATTTTGATCTGAGCATTGCAACGTAACGACTCACGAGTCTCAACAAGTGCCATCTGTCAGCTGATAGACATACTAAACGGGAGCTAATTAAAGAGTGTTTGTGTCTGTTTCTGCATGTTTGAAGTCCTTCCAATTCCTGTGCCACCCTTCTCTAAGCTTAATGAAGGTAATATTGTATTTAGGGAAGCTTGGATGATATCAGAAAGGGATGCAATGTTCCTGTCATTGATAACCAGTCTCAGCATGTCAGTGTTTCCAGTGCATGCACAGGACAGCCAGCTGAGCTTAAACAAGACAATATCATCCACTGCAGCTTGTTTCTAAATCAGATTAAGCACATAAAGCCTCCTGCCAACATCTACAGGTGCTTTCCAGTTAAAACACACACACACACACACACACACACACACACACACACACACACACTTTATTTAAAGGGTTAGTTCACCCAAAAATGAAAATTACCCCATGATTTACTCTCAAGTCATCCTAGGTGTATATGACATTCTTCTTTCAGACGAATACAATCAGAGTTATATTAAAAATGTCCTGGCTCTTCCAAGCTTTATAATGGCAGTGAATTGTTGGGTGATTTTTTTTAAGTCCATAAAAGTGCATATATCCATCATGTAACTGCTTCACACGGGTCCAGAGGGTTAATAAAGGTCTTCTGAAGTGAAGTGGCATGTTTGTGTAAGAAAAATATCAATATTTAAAACTTTATAGACTAAAATAACTAACTTCCAGCGCTCTCTCTCTCGCGGATAGGACTGGGCAACAAACTCAAGCCCCACTTCTCTTATATCGAAATCCTCCACCATTTCCCTTTAAAAATTCTTGACCGGTGTTTTGTTTTGCTCTATCCTCTGCGCTTCTGCGTTCGTCAATACGCATGCGTCAAGGGTCAAGGGTTAGTCTTTCACCGTAACTCGACTTGTGTACCGCTGACTGCCGGAAGTTAGTTATTTTAGTCTATAAAGTTTTAAATATAACACGTCGCTTTTCTTCAGAAGGCCATTATTAACCCACCAGAGCCGTGTGGAGCAGTTATATGATGGATAGATGCACTTTTATAGATTTCAAAAATTATCCAACAAGTCACTGCCATTGCCATTATAAAGCTTGGAAGAGCCAGGACTTTAATCTAATTCCGATTTTATTCCTCTGAAAGAAGAATGTCATATACAACTAGGATGACTTGAGGGTGACTAAACCATGGGCTAATTTTCATTTGGGTGAACTATCCCTTTAAGTATTGACCCTTCTCTAAACACACATAAACCCAAATCTCAGTGTTCTCTATGGTTCTAAAGGTAATGTTCTTTGCAGTAACACAGTGCTAGTAGTAATGCAAAGTTCTCTGCAGAAAAACAGTTTTTCTGACCTTTTTTTATGGGGGGGTGAACACTGTGCAGCCAGTGTGAACATTAAACATTCTCCCTTAAAGTTAAACCTGTGCCCTGTTAAACAAGCAACAATTTACGCCTGGGATCCAAAAAAAGATCCAGAGATAAGGAACCATTCCAGATCAACCTCATTGCACACAGTACATCTGGAATGCTAACCCTCTTTAATAATTAACAAGGACTCAATACTTGAGTAATTATTTTTCCAAACAAATTACACCTCAGGCCCAAACCGCTAGAAACCTGATTCACAGATATAGACCATAAAGACATTTAATCATCTTTCATTATTTATCAACCCTAGCTCAAGAAAGATTTGACAGCTCTGTGTTTTACAGTATCACATGGTGTGGAATCTAATGCTTGATATTTTTGAAAGACACTCAGAGTTAATTCTTTACAGTGTTAAAATTAAATTGAATACAAATTAAATTAATTAAATTAAACACATTTTTAGTCTACAAAAATTACATTCTGACAATAATGTACAAAACATGTAACAACTGCAACATTATTTATATATATATATATAAATGAATGAATGAATAAATGAGAGAGAGAGAGAGAGAGAGAGAGAGAGAGAGAGAGAGAGAGAGAGAGAGAGAGAGAGAGAGAGAGAGAGAGAGAGAGAGAGAGAGAGAGAGAGAGAGAGATTTTATATAATATTTAAAGAGAAAGAGGGACTGTGTTGTATATAATATTTAGGTAATATTTAGAGAATTGCTTTAAAATCTTTTGAATTGTTTTCTTTCTTTAATTATTATCATAAGACATAATTTTCATCTCATCTTCGTTATCATTGATCAAATCAAAAAGAACAAACATTTGTCTATAATTTCATTGATAAAATTAGCAATGTCCCCCGTGCAAAACTCATGCTGAAAATGTATTGATAGAGCATTGTTTGATAACACACAACTGAACAACAGCTCTGTCAGTCATGAATGGTGAGAAATGTAGTGAGAAGAGAGTAGAACGGAATAGACCAGTGAATAACAGCATTGATTATAACAAACCGCCCAGAACACAATGTGAAAGAACTGAATGGAATGGAACAGAACAGTATAAAACAGTAAATAGAGAGAAAGTGAGAGAGCAGGGCACTGCAGTGGACCTAAAATAAAAGGCCTCAGCTGGCAGGACAAGCTGGGTCCGGCCTGGCGTAAATTAGCCAAACTATTTACCCTCTTGCGCATATCAAATTCTTCCAATTGAGAAAACAAATGCATCTGCTTCGTTCAGTGCAGTTCATGGGAAATTGCATGGCTGCCTGAAAGCCAGATATTTACTGTGACTGGATTGGAAAAGAGCAGAGAGGAGGAGTGGGGCCACTTATGTTCACAAAACCCATAATGCCCACAAACCAGCCCTGCTTGGTTCTGGCCCAAACCTCACCACAGCAAAGCTGGACAGTGACCCTCCAAACTTTACTTGTTTCTGTGGCAACCCAAGTACAGGAAACATGCAATTTTAGCTGATAATATATGGCAATACCATCATTATATCATTAACATAGTAGGGTACTGGAATTCTTAACCAAGTACACTGATCCACTCAACAAGCAATTTACATAAACCAGAAAAGGACATGGAGTTCAGGATATTTATATACTTCATTTGTGTGAGCGACCAGAAAATGGAAAGGTTTATAAAGCCTGTGAGTGCAAACTCCACACTTGCAAAGGGATTATGGTTTATTTAGTCTGGGAAGAATACAGGCTAAATGTCACCAAACTATGGTATACTCAATAAGGAGTAATAATAGTGCTGAAGGCTACAGTACAGTGTGCAAGACTTTTATGTATTTTCAGTGACAGAGGATAGAAACGCCTTAGCAAAAAGGCATAAAATTGGGCAGGGAGAAATCACAGCTTGCAATTTTTATGAAGCACGAAGTGTGCGGTACAACCGGGCTAAATGCGCCTTTGATTTTATTTTCCTCTAAACAGCTACGTTTAACTGTGCATGTTGAATTGTGGCTGATCCTTGACGCAATTGAGGGTAGCAATGCAAAGTCGATTCTGTGCTAAATTGATCTAATATTCAATCTTTTAAATTGCTATACATTTACACCAATCAGGCATAACATTATGACTATTCCTAATACTATTCCTATTTGGTCAAAATTTTTCTGCCAAAACAGCCCTGACCCGTCAAGGCATGGACTCCACTAGACCCCTGAAGGTGTGCTGTAGTATCTGGCACCAAGATGTTAGCAGGAAATCCTTTAAGTCCTGTAATTTGCGAGGTCGGGCCTCCATGGATCGGACTTGTTTGTTCAGCACATCCCACAGATGCTTGATTGGATTGAGATCTGGGGAATTTGGAGACTAAGTCAACACCTCACACTCGTTGTTGTGCTCCTCAAACCATTCCAGAACCATTTTTCTTTGTGGTTTGAGCTACAGTAGCTCATCTGTTTGATCGGACCACACAAGCCAGCCTTCGCTCCCCACTCAAACTTACGCTTCCCCATTTTTCCTGCTTTCTAACACATCAACTTTGAGGACAAAATGTTCACTTTCTGCCTAATATATCCCACCCGCTAACAGGTGCCGTGATGAAGAGATAATCAATGTTATTCACTTCACCTCTCAGTGGTCATAATGTTATGCCTGATCAGTATATGTAGCTGATGGAAATTTTAACAAAAGAGACAAAGGTCTTTTTAATGGTTTTCAGTTTTTCCCAAGGTATTTAAATCAACAGTTTTTCAATAACTGAAAAATATGGTTTGGGGTAAAAAGCACCCCTACTGAGGCTAATGGCACAATAAATGATGTGGCAATAAATAACTGGCTGACTTTTCCATTTGTTGACTTGTCATGGCGAGATTCAGTTTATTATAATTTATACATTTTTGCGTCTACATTTAAGATAATCACCATAAAAATATATTATTCATATCATATGTGATTAATACATATCATATTTATTGTTACTACTGTAAAGCCATATTTAAGTATTACGGGATCTTCTTCAATCAGTGTAAAAAAGCTTTAATCTTTTTTTATAGCATATATATAATATTTTCTGTATTTTTTTATAAAAATATTTCAATGAAAGTGTATTTACTGGATAAAGTAAATTCACACTTCAGATTAGGGTTCAGTTCTCACTATTAACAAACTATTAACTATGACTTTTGCCTCAAACTCCTAATTACTGCTTATTAATAGTTAGGCAGTTAAGTTTAGGTATTTGGTAGGATTAAGGGATGTAGAATATGGTCATGCAGAGGATTAAGGATTAATATGTGCTTTATAAGTACTAATAAACAGTCAATATCCTAGTATATGCATGCTAATAAGCAACTAGTTCATGTGAGAATTGGACCCTAAACTAAAGTGTTACCAGTAAATTAAATGATTTTATCAAAACAAATATGGTAAAACTTTTTCAAAAGTGACTGTTTTTGGAACAAGTAACTTAGATATTAGGCTACACAAAACACTGAAGTATTTGCATGCCATACTTTTGCCCCATGCTGTGAGCCTTTTACCTGGAATTATATGATGAACAAAAACTACATTCACTTTTATTTATTTTTCCACAAAATGTGTTGCTTCATGAATGTTTATAAATATTCTACAATCATGCACAATGGGAGTAGTGAAAAGGAGATTTTCCCTTTACGTTTGCCTTTAGCCCTTGTATCCTACTAGCAACAATGCTAAATTAGCATTGATAAACAACAAAATGTTCAAATTAAATTTACTCTGGTAAAAGTAACCAAGATATAGCTCTTCAAATTGACTAAAAGGTGTCCATATCTGTCCAAATTGACATGGAAGGGTTTTTGTAGCAGGATAAAATGACTGAGCAGTTGGCTTGGTGTTAAGATGCTCAAGTAGCAGGAGTTAATTAGCTACTTGTCTCTTGCTCCGTTGAGAAGAAAGTAAGACGCTATGAAGCGGGTAGCCCACGGGCAAATGAAACGAGCGTTATTACGTTTCTGTCACTCATCTTCACAAAAGGCTGAATGTCTCATAAAAGTAATTCTTGAGAGGTCCGAAGAGAGAGAGAGAGAGAAAAAAAAAAACATTGTTTCATCAATGCAATGCACCTCGATGGCCATCAGTTGGGGGGGAAAAAAACCCTGGAAAATGTAATCTTAATAACAAAGAAAATGTCACGGTTGACATTTGCCAAAGAAGTGTTCAACCTCCTCAGTATTATTATATTAGCTTCTATCTGAACAGTACAAACAAACCCTTATTCTCTTGTGGAAAGCATATCAAAGACCCCAGTGATGTCTGATGCCTGTTTTTGTTGCATTATGGGTAAACAGCTCTAGTTCGGTTGCTACAGGCCAGCCTAACTCATATTCAAGGCTCTGTGTGAGCGAATCCCACTGCTCAGTGGCGTCGGAATAAAAAGATGCCTTACGTACGCTTGAGAGAACAGTAACTAGTGGCAACCTTATTCATTAAAGTGCTTCTTAATGCCTGCCATGGAGCCACCGCAAATGTCCTGGAACGGTAGTTCATTTATAAACACAAGATAGGCAGGTTCTGACTGCTCACACTGAGGCATATTGTTTTGTGCCAGAAAGGAATCATGTTCCCCGTGATGTTCTTTAGATGAACAGCTTGATAATACAGGTTTGTCTTCTTTTTTGTTGGTGCTGTAATAGGTCCGTACAGAACTCACCGTCATAATGCAAGGGAGTGATTTCTAGGTGGTTACTAAGTTGCAAAATTAATATTGTTATTCAGCAGGGATCTAGAGACATTTATAATGTTACAAAAATATTTATATTTCAACTAAATATAGTCTATTCACCAATGTATCATGGTTTCCACAAAATTATTAAGTGTCCTCAATACTGAAAATATATATTTTTTAATTGAGCAGTAAATCAGCATATTAGAATGATCTCTGAAGGATCATGTGACACTGAAGACTGCTGAAAATTCAGCTTTGCCATCACATGAATAAATTAAATGTAATACAATTATTATTGTACAGTCTTTTAAATTAAATAATGAACATAAGAAAAAAAACTGACCACAAACATTTGAACCGTAGTGTACAAATATTCTAGATAATAAAAGTAAAATATTAGTAGCAAATTTAATAATATATTACACATACCGTAGCTAGTGCTATAATGCATATTATTTTAAATTACCCAATAAATTCATTAAACTAACCTAGTATTTAAGACAAGTGTGAGGCTATCCTAACTTCCTCCCAAGGTTTTTCCTCTAGAACAATCTCTTCAGAAAAATAAATTATTCCTAACATAACACAAGTTATAAAATACGAAGAAAAGAAAACTTTAATAAAACTTTTCTTTAGTGATATGAAGAAAACTTTAATAAAAAAATAAGATTATTTTCATTAAGAATGTCATTTAGAATGCTTAGTGAATCCGGCCCCATGTTGTGCAGGACGGCAAGTACTATGTCTTGAGGGCGTATCATTCGCATCATGGCTAGAGAAGAGGTCGGATTGCATTTTGCACAATGCAACGCTTTAAGAACAGGCAGTAAAGGCATAAAAGCTGATTCCTGCATTATGGCACATTCAAGCTGTGCTGTTATGATCGATGTGTCCAAATAAATAGACTCTTGGATGAGATCCCTTAGGTTACGAGCTTGGGCCATTAGCGCATTGGACGTTCTAAAGAACGCAAGGTCATGAGCTCTGGATCCTGTGCATCTTTGGGCTAAATTTCTGCCCATAGAAGAAAAATGTGCAAAGCATGCTCTCTTCCCCTCAAGCCCTCCTATATTAAGGCTCTGACGTCTGGAGAATATTGACTGACACACCGAGTGTCTATGCTGTCTCTTCCTTGGTGACCTCTACCCGCTATGACTCACTGCTGAACCCAGCAGGGTCTTCAAAGCACTGAGAACTGACGACAGCTATGAGTTGGGCGGGATGTTGTGTATAGAGGTAGAGAAAGAGAGACAGGCTGCACGTATGACAGCATATGCTACGCATCTGCTCTCCTCATTCCAACCGCAGGCATGTAACACTCAGCTGACGGCGGCGATTTTACATAAACCTCAAACTTACATGAGGACGTTCTACTTGTAATATAATTCCTTATTTCATTTAAGATAAAAGGGGTAAAAGGCCTAACTGGGACAGGACTGTAATCTGCCTTATCTGGTCCTCTGTAAACTAGCCAGATTTACCTGTTACATCATTAGCTAGCCTACACCACAGATAGGGCGCAGGGATTTAAACTGACATAACCTGAATAAACAAAGAATTAGGAACAGCCTCAGACCAATAGAATGATGTCCTTGAGCAAATATGTATCTTAGATGTCATTCTGGTAAAGCTAATGAGTGTGCAAAGTATGTCAACGGGTTCCTTTCAAATGTCTGAAGTGCATGATGCAGGTGTACTTAGGGAGTGTCCAAATCCACTTTTGCTAGTTTAACGACAAACAACAAATAGTTGGTGCGCCAGGCCAATAAACCAATCAGAGTCTCATCTCCCATTCCCTTTAAAAGCCAGATGCGATTACACCATGGGGGATTCACTATTTACATGGCGGAATTTTAAATGGGCAAACAGATGGGCGCGAGTGCTTTTGCTATTTAAACAACGTGGTGCTGAATGTGAAAATGATAACTGCGTCGGGCTGAAACTAGCAAAAAACACCTGCGTCGCGCCTGGCATCGCATGGCATCGCATTGCATCGCATTGCTTAGGGCCCTAAGTGTCTAAAAGCATGTTCTAATTCAATGGTTCATTATGTACATTAGTCCAAAAATTTTTTTTACACTGATCTTAGTAATTAAAATAAAAACTGATCTTAAAATAAAAATGTTGAAGTCGTGATGAAATGGAAGTAATGTATCTTTTCTTCGGCATTGTGATGTATATCCGAGTGACAGATCATCATCATCAAAAAAAATAATAATAATAGTACAGTAGGTACTTGGGATTGGGCATTGTGGATAGGATGGAGGCATATCAACTGAATGTAAAAAAAGGGGCAGGGGTTTAAGCTGACTAAATGATTGGAGAACTTCAGCATACATCACCAGAGCGAAGTCGTTTTCACCATAAAATCCAGTTATGTCATTCTGATTAAACATTATGAGGTTAATAAAATGTTTAAAAAATGAAAAGTCATTCACAAGAAGATCTATAACATGCATTTACAAAATATGAATTTTCCTCCATATCGATTTTAACCAATAACCGAATAGCTACAGTACTTATACATTGTTAGCAAACTAGCATTTCCATTCTGGTGAGAGAGAGAGAGAGAGAGAGAGAGAGAGAGAGAAAAATTTGGGTAAGTAACGCCCATTTAATGAAATAAATTCATAATGGATATAATCAAGTCCTGCCCTATACCTGCCTTTTTATTTCTTGAATATCCCGTTTGAAATACTGTGTAACATTATGCAAGTTAAATACTTTGCAAACAGGAATTCACGTTGACTCAAAGATCAGACTTAAGCTACATAAAACTGCTGTTTACTACTTTAATAAGGCTATAAACCTCTAATTCAACACATGCAGCGCTTGAGCCATGTAGCCCGGCTGGTTTTTCCATGGCTAGCATGTGTACTGTATGTAGCTAATTGCCTCTCTACTGTTTACCTTAATTAACACGGCTTTATTTGCGTGTCAATTCAGCCCCGTGAAAAATCTATAAAATCACATGAAAACTAGCTACACCTACGTTATACGAGCCTTAAATCCAATACACCATGAGCATTTGTGTTCAATGGATCAAATAACAGCAGAACCGACAGACTGTGGGTTTGCGTTGAGCAGCGTCAGTAAAGATATGAAGAACAGCTGATAGAGTCGGTGTTGCCAGTGCTGACATCCGCTTGTGGAAGCTTTCACGGGGCGTTTGCAGTAGGAGAATGACACCAAAGCCATCGGCAAGCTGCTGAGACTTTGGAAATTTCCTGCTGAGAGTCCTCCCTGCCTTCCACAATCACTTTTACAGCTGATGGCATCTTAAGAGGAGCCTTTTAGGAAGCAAAGTTACGAGAAAGGGAGGGCTAACGGGGGCTTTAGTTAAAAATATGCAAAGGGAACATTTTGTGCATCCTGTCCTATCGAAGGTCGCGGGTAATTGTCCCTCAGATTTAAAAGCACTGCCAAAACAAATAACTGCAGGGAACAGAATGGAAGATGCATGAATGAGCATGTCTTTATATAACAGTTCTGTTGAAAGCAACGGCCTTCAGTGGAAAGGTTTGGTAACCCCCGATGCAAGAGTTAGGCTTAATTCTTTGAGTTTAAGTTTTTCATGAGGTTTAATGATAGAGCTGGTTTTAATCTCCTCTGATTCAGCCGTTCTCATCAACAGTCCAGATGTAATAAATCCAGACAGATTGAGAGACTCAGGAGTGATTACTGTTATTTTCCTCTCACAGAAAGGATCGTGGCCCTTGTTATGCATTAAAGGTGAAGTGTGTAATTTCTTCACTAATTGGAATTGCAAAAATAATGACCTTTCAAAAACACATCTTCCATTGGTTGGACAAACAGGTCACCGCCCCCCAGCTCATGCCATTGGTTGGTCATGGGTCAAACTAAATAGTGTTGTTAATTTAAATAAAGATGAAATAAAATAAAATGAATATTAGAAAATACTTAACTTATTTAAAATAATCTTAAATTGAAGTACTAAAATTACAAAAATAAAACTGAAATAATTAAATTAAAGCTAAATAGAAACAAAAAAATGAATGAGTACAATTTTTATTTAAATTGAAAATATTAATTTAAGGTGTTTTTATATTAATAAATACTATGCATTAAAATAATACTAAAATAGCTAAATATTTTGTATTTTTTGTAATAAATTATTCTCAGATCAATGAGTCAGTTTTTTCGGTTAAATTAGTCAGTGATTCAGTTTAATTCATGAAAGAATTGTCCAGATCATTTTTTATTACAAAGATTTGACTCAAAATATTCTTGGTTCAGTGAATCAGCGATTCAATTCAATTCATTAAATAGTTGTTCACAGCGGTTTGTGAACTAGTACTCACTTTTTAAACTTCAGCATAATAAAACTAGCTAAAAACAGAAAACAAACCTTAAAGGTTCAGTGTGTATTTATGAGGTTCTATTGACAGAAATGCAATATAATATACATAACTATGTTTTCAGTGGTGTATAAAGACCTTACATAATGAACCGTTATGTTTTTTTACCTTAGAATGAGGCATTTCTATCTACATACACCGCGGGTCCCCTTACAGTGAAATCACCATTTTGCGCTGTCATGTTTCTTTCTACAGTAGCCCTAAACGGACAAACTTCTCTACAGAGCGCTAGTCACTAGCTGTGTCTCATTTCAGAAGGCTGCGTCCTCCGGAGGTCGCATTCGAAGGCTGCATGTGTCATCAAGGCTGTCTCATTTCAAAAAAGTAAGTAAGTAGGACACTATTTCACAAGAATTCAGAGTGTGCATGAGGTGTATCCTTCGCTGCTGCAGATAACCCACAATTCTTTGCATCGCCATTAACAATATACATGCAAGCGATATACATGCAAGCGAAGATGTGGTGTTTAAATGTAAGTAGTTTCAAGCTTGTTTTTGTTTTTAAGCTGTATTACCTCAAACAGATAGTTGTGGTAAACAGGATTTCAAGTGTTTAGTGCTTTTTAAACGTTTAGAACAGTACTTTGCTGTCAAGGCAAGAAACATTTCATAGTCATTTTCAAGTTATAAATAATTTCATTCATATAACTGGTGTGAGCGCAACGAGGCTGTCCTCAATCAGAATTAAACGAGACGTCCTTTGTAGGACACACAGGCAGGAAGTATAACGTTGCTATGCCAACATGTTCACACTCCGTATACTGCATCCTTCACAGGATGTGAATTAAATGAAATGAGACACAGCTACTCTCTGCTCTCTCCGACCACGTCATTTTTGTCCTGTGTCTGCCACTGTAGCTTCTCTATGTGATTCGAAAGGGAGGGGGTGCAATTCACAACCTCACCACTAGATGCCGCTAAAATTCACACACTGCACCTTTAAGCCAACACGGAATATCTTTGAAAATATACACACAGATTTGATGTATGAAAGGAGATCAACGCTATATTATCGTCACACTGCAGATTCACTAGCAGCAGCCATTTAGAAAAGTGTCTGCTGATGATCCTTTCAGAAAACCACAATCTTTTTCTCTCTCTTTTCCATTAAAAGATTTTCCCCTATGAGAGACAGAAGCCCCCGTTTCAACAGAAGCCTGTATTAAACAGTCAGAGCATTCCAAGAACAGTGTGATCCTCTCCCAGGGCTATATAACTCTGTGGGAGTCCTCTACAGGTGGGTCGCTGCTGGCTACATTTCTGTGTGTGTCCTGTTACTGAAAAATGAGGTGAGAGCCAGTTAACAGTAGGCTGATGTCTGATTAAGGAATCTTGATGCCTTCAACACATCGATGCAATGATAATTATAGACCACCTACAACAGATCTGCAATCATACTGCATGCATGAAGTAAAGACTAAATATAGATTTTTTTGTTTTCTGAAGTGGTGCTTTTCCCGTGCAAAACTCACTGGCATGATACTAAAGGCACCCACACACTACGAGACAATCAGGCCGGTTTTGGGCCCAATTCTCACCTTGTGACAATCCTAGGTAAAGTCCAGATAATCCTGATGGTTCTACAGATTATGTTATCAGATTTGTGTTAAGAGTGATCGAATCTGCTCGGAAGAACGTCAGGGCTGCAATCTCAAATTGTAAATATCCAACATGGATACTGTTGTGTGGGGAACCCCGAGGACAAACACACACACTCTGTAGATTGTCATGTGAAACGAAACGATACCCAATCAGAAAGTGAGCTGACGGAAGATGGAAGCATAACACGACTTCATCCAAACCTTTTTCTTTCTTTTCCCCCGCAAATCTTCTGTAAAACCTTCGATTGTACCTTGAATGCAATGTAAGTCGCTTTGGATAAAAGCGTCTGCCAAATGCATAAATGTAAATGTAAAACGCAGTCTAAATACCATTATCGCCATTTCTTCTTGCACGTCGTCCGCCATGTTTGTTTACACTAAAGTCACGTTTGACCACCAGAGATTTTGTGAGATTTCCTGTGTTCACAGTCGGGAATTTAGTTGTTTGTGAATGGAATCTGTTAGTGTGTGGCATTCCACACTATGCAGTTTCTAGGGTTTTTTTGGGGTGGTTACACCCAAACATTCTTGCAACCCAAAACAATGTGGACAAATTAAGAAACATAATCTAAGACACAATATACAGACCAATTCGTGTTTGCCAGGGGATCGCTATGTGGTTCCCATATTTAGTGATTTTAGCATTGTTGCTATGGTGTCCTGGGTGGTTGCTAGGTGATGCTTACTTGCCAAAGTCAAAAGAGCACGCACCCAAGTCTCTAGAGATGGCTTTCAATGCAAATAAGAGGGATTTTTTTGTTCAGCATGTTATGCAAAAATTACTTCTTAATGAGTTTTTATATAAAAATTTATAAATATCCTTAAAATACGATAAATGTACTTGATAATAACTGTATCTTGTCTTACTGCACTGGCAGATTTTTTCACTTGTTTTTAACTCATTTGTACTTGAAATAAGTGCAAAACATATATCAGTGCAATAAGATGAAATAAACTCCTTTCACATTCTCTAAAAAAAGCAAATCTTATGCAGCATTGCTTCTCAAGTGAACTGATCTTTTTTTAAGTTTGGAAAATGTTTAGATAACCTACAAATAAGGCACAAATACTACTCAAAAAGAGTAGTATATAATCATTTCAAAATCATATCATGTCAATTGCATAAAATCAAACGGTCATGCACCAAAGTTTAACATAAAGGCTTAAACGGTTAGTTCAACAAAAAAATAAAATTCTGTCATTAATTACTCACCCTCATGTCTTTCCAAACCCATATGACCTTTATTCATCTTCGAACACAAAATAAGATATTTCTGATGAAATCTGAGAGCTTACAGAGCCCCCATAGACAGCTACATTATTACCAATTTTTAAGGCCTAGAATGGTAGTAAAGACATATGTCCATGTGTCTACAGTGGTTCAACCTTAATGTTATGAAGCGAGGAGAATACTTTTTGTGCGCAAAGGAACAAACAAAAATAAATTAAGATGAACGAAGGTTTTACGGGTTTGGAACGACATGAGGGTGAGTAATTAAATGACAGAATTTACATTTTTGGGTGAAATAACCCTTTAAGGATTTGAACAAATCCCTAACACTAAATGCGCACAATAGTAATAGTGCTTACTATATGTCTTATTCTCTCTCCCTCTTGCTCTCTCTCGCTCCAGATGCACAAGGCTGACGGCTGATGTGACTCTGTTCATTGTCAGCTTTTTTCCCCTCTTCGTTCCAGCTGGGAGGAAATTAGAAGATCATCTTGTATGTGAACTCCCACAAGAAAGAGGACACAAAACTCAGAGCAATAGCAGCTCCTGTATCACTCTTCTCACTTAACTTATCACTGACACACACTCAATTAATGCTTTCCCTAAATAGATGTATTCTTTAGAAGATGTATTCTTGTTGAGGATCAAAGGACAATCACAGTGTGCTCAGGAGTCTGAAAAACATCTATGCAGATTATTTGTATATACTAGTGACCTGGAGCCAAAAGCATGCTGTTTTCGGTCTATTTTGATCTCAGATATTTCCCTACGTGCAAACCAATTACATCAGCACAGCTGGGAAAAAAAAAAAAAAAAAAAAAAAAAAAAAAAAAAAATGAGTAGTCAACACACTTGTTGATAGTTTCCACTCACTTCAGCAATTTCCCAAACATGACCAAGTGGCCGGGTGCCTTTACAAGCCTCAAAGCATTTGCAAAACGATAGCCTATCTGCCCTCATTTAGTAACTATGCCGGTGGCATCCTAAAAATGTAACACATCTGGCAGCACTTGGACTGACTCATTCCCCTACATTTGATTTCTTTTAGGGTGGCTGTGTGGTCATCCACCTAACCGAACCTGTTGGCCTACCAGAGGCAATTCAACAGAGCAAGCTTCTGTGTGAACCAGGTCTAAATCTACAAAAAAACGGCTCAATCTGGCCCGTGAAACCCAAACAAGGCTCAAGGTAAATGAGAGAGTTGACTGGAAAAAAAATAAGCAGCTTTCAAGTGAGGCATCTGTTTCTAATGTTGGCGCTCTGGTGTGGATTACAGGGAAGTATTGCCGAGGAACTGACGGTGACCCCATATCTTCATCCCTAGGGAGATGGTTAGTAGCGATGAGAACACTGGATTATGGTTGGGAGGAGGGAAGTGAACCGAAATGAAACTGGGCCCCTGTTTACAGTCAACTTGACGCTGCATTTCTTTAGGCTTTTTTATTCAAAAGCACAATGTATTGCTTTTTTTGTACTAGGAGCTCTAAAGGAGGAAAGAATTAATGCAACAAAAAAAGTCAGCTGTAAATATCTCCCAGGTGCTGCCACCATGAAGCTGTCCCATGCTGTAAAGCACAGTAAACTGACTATTTTAATCTTCAAAGCAGAACTCAACGTGTGTTTTATCACATTAAATAAGATAAGGAATCAAGTTCTCAGCAAGCCATTGAATTTTATGACCCCCTCTAAGTGCACATGTTGAGGAAGTTCTGGAGATTTTTAACATACACACCACCAGGAAAAAACCTGACTATGCACACTTCCCTACTACAAAGTATGCAAAAAGTACATCTAAGGCATAGGATGTCTGCATACACAGTAATCATGATACATACAGTAGGTGAACAATACCCAAATTACATACATGTCATGTATTAATAAGCAACACTGCATAAGATACAATGGCAAGAAAAAGTATGTGAACCCCTTGCCAAATCTGCGAAAATGTGAAGCATTTTAACAAAATAAGAGAGATCATACAAAATGCATGTTATTATATTTTTTTAGTACTGTCCCGAATAAGAGTTTACATAAAATATGTTTACCTATAGTCCACAAAAAAAAAAGCTGAATTTATAAAAATGACCCCATTTAAATGTTTATGAACGCTTTATTCTTAATACTGTGTGTCGTTCCCTGGATGATCCACGACTGTCTTTTTGTTTTCTGATGGTTGTTCTTCAAGTCCTCAAGTCCTGAGTAGTTAAACTGCCCGATGTTCTTCAGTTTTCCAGCATATTTTGCATATTTGAACTCTTTCCAGCAGTGACTATATGATTTTGAGATCCATCTTTTCACACTGAGGACAATTGTGGGACTCAAACACAACTATTAATAAAGGTTCAAACATTCACTGATGCTCCAGAAGGAAACACGATGCATTAAGAGCCTGGGGGTGAAACCTTTTGAACAGAATGAAGATGTACGAATCATTTTTTTTCCATTTAGTACTGCTCTTTGGAAGCAACAGAAGACACTTGTTTCTTCGGAAGACAAATTAAGTACAATTTACCTTGATCTTCAAATTCAATCATTTTTCACCCCCTGGCTCTTAATGTATCGTGTTTCCTTCGGAACATCAGTGAACGTTTGAACCTTCAGTCACTGTTGGAAAAGGCTGAAATATGGAAAAGATGCTGGATCACTGAAGAATTTGCAGGATTTTTCTGAAGAACATTGGGCAGTTTAACTGCTCAGAACAAACAAGGGACTCAAGAACAACCATCACAAAACAAAAGACAGTCGTGGATCATCCAGGTAACGACACACAGTTGTGTTTGAGTCCCTCAGTTGTCCTCAGTGTGAAAAGATGGATCTCAAAATAATATAGTCACTGATGGAATGGGTTCAGATGCTGGAAAACTTAAGGATTTTCGGGACCTGTTTTTTTTCTGAAGAACATTGTGCAGTTTAACTGCTTAGGAAAAACAAGGAACTCAAGAACGTGGATCATCCAGGCGATGACACACATCAAGGGTTCATAAACTTTTGAACAAGGTCATTTTTATAAAAAAAAAAAATTTGTATCTTGTGGACTATATGTAAAAATCTTTTATGCAGAATATCTTATTCAGGAGAGTACTAAATAAATAAATAACATTAATTTTGTATGGTATCTCTTATTTTGTTAAAATTATTCACATTTTCACAGATTCTGCAAGGGGTTCACATACTTGTCTTGCCACTAAATATTTTTGACAGATTGTATTTTGAATATAAGTGTGTTCTCATTTACTTAAAAACAAGTGTAGTAAGATGAAATACACTTGTATTAAAGATACATTCTCTGAAAACACATCTTAGTATCTTATGCAGTGTTGCCTCTCAAGTACATTTCACTGTTAGATAACTGGAAAAGAAGACATAAATACTTATTAAGAATAGGATTTTTTACTGTGCAAGTAGAATCATTGACATCCCTATAAGGCCACGAGAGCCAGAGATTTAAAAAAGCAAATAGGAAAATGATGGAAAACTGTGAGACGAGACACTTTGAGTGATTTAAGTACCAAAAAAGTTGTTCAGCGTGGTTAAACACTCCAGACAAAATACACTCATATCCAAATTACAAAACCAGTCTTAATGGGCCAGATTTACTAACAGCTTGCGCCAACGCAAACCCTCTTTTGGCGTAAGAAAGCTACTGGGAGGATTTACTAAAGACACGCAGTGAGAAATTAGCAATGAAATGGCATGGACACAGTTATTTTTGCGGCTGAGATTATTGCATATGCATTTGTAGGAGTTTCCCTTTCAGACGCAAAATTTATGAGAGGAGAGTATTTAAATGAATCATGCAGCATGGTTTACTAAGGTTTGCAATTATTTAACACCCAAAAAAAGCATGTATTAACCCATGGCTGCGATAGTTGCTGATAGGAGGAGGCACCACAGAGAACAGAGTGCATGGTAAATTTATTTGGAATTCCAGATGAAGACATTATCTAAACATATCGATCACCAAGCCACATTATTTGTAATTTGTTGCGACCCTACCCCTTGCATTGGTCATTATGGAAATGAGCTGGTGACGCAGTCTGTGTTCTTTAATTTGCGCATTGTCTGTAGATCGCCCGCAGAACTCTTCACTCTCATCTGTGCTTTTATGGGATTGCAGTCTCACGCTAATTTGCCCCGTTTAATAAATCTGACCTAATACGTAGCGTTGCTTCTCAAGTAAAGTTAGTTTGTTTTACTGGAAAACAAGTCAAATAGGTCAAATTAAAAACAAGTAATTTTTTGCATTATAGGTAGTACAAAGTACATCCAGGTCGAAGAACAATTTCAAAATACCGGATGCAGTTAATCCAGGAATTTACTTATACTACACACCTGTAAGAAAAGTAGTAAGTACGTACTACGAAACTACAGGAATCTTGACACAGCCAGAGTAACCATTTACAAACCAAAACCAACACTCAATGTTTGAAGAGGAGCAATTCCAACAAAGAGCATGACAATATTAGCGCCTTACCTATAGTATCTAGACTGCAGGTAGGTAGAGCACACTGCTTTGGAGACGTGACTAGCAGAGCCAAAGTCGATGACCTTGACCCTGTAGGGTTGGCGGGCTGGGTCTACGAGCATGATGTTCTCAGGTTTCAAGTCGGCGTGGATCAGTCCGAGGCTCTTTAGCTTCATGAGGGCAGTGGCCACCTGCTGCAGGATCGGTCGGATGTACTTGAGCGGCAATGGACTGAACTTGTTCTGCTTAAGGAAGTCGTACAGGTTCTGCTCCAACATCTCGAAGACCAGGCACGTGTGGTTCTTGTGCTGGAAGCACTCGTACGCTCGAACAAAGTTGTAGTCATCCGCGCTCTCCGTGCTCAGCCGAGCCAGTATGCTCACTTCGATCTGGCCCTGCCGTGCATATGAAGGGTGGTTCTTGAGGATCTTGATGGCCACGATCTCACTGGTGCCACGTTTCCAGCACTTCACCACCTGCCCAAACGTCCCTCGACCCAGGAACTCCAGCACCTCATAGGTGTTGGTCATGGAGCAAAGCACCTCGTGCTGCAAGAGCTGGTAGTCGCCCTCGCTGTTGGCGCCACTGTTCTTGGACGTCGCTGTGGTGGAGGCGGTCGCTGTCGCGACGGTGGCCCCGCTCTGCGTGTTGTTCTGGATCATGGGTGCGGGCGGTTGCTGCTCTTCGACCACGTGCACACTGCTCCCGCAGCCGTTGTTGTTGTCCAGCTCCTCGCTTTTCCGCTTAAGCCCGCATCGCTGGTACGTGTCCAGCAGACTGACGGTGCTGCGGCGTGTCAGATTGTGGCCTCCGCTGCCACTTCCACTACTACCGGTGCTGCCCAACAGTTGACCAGCCGCCCCAGATGTGCTGCTGGCTGAGGCCACCACAATGTGCCCCGTGCCGGCCGGGAAGAGAAGGGCCTGTTCGTAGGACAGGGAAGAGTTGGAGACCTGGAGACTGGCACCGTTGATGCCCACTGGGGCGACTGAGACACTCTGCTTGCTGTTCTGACTGTAGACCTTGCTGTGCGTGCCGTACCCTGTCATATCCCAGTTGCAACTCTGCTCCACCTTCAGTTTCTTCACGCTAAAGAAGGCACTTGACTGGAGAGTGTGAGGGGAGAAGACTTGCACTTGCGAGGCCATACCTGAGGAACGAGAGAGAGGGACGAGAGAGAGGGGGAATGTGAAACTTGGACTGAAACTCGAGCATAAGCTTTAAATAAAAATCCTACAGGTCACGGCAGGCCAATTTAATAGAGTCAGAGTCCAGATGCTAACTTATAAAATAGCCGTTGTACAAATACCTCGCTTTGATTGCTCAGCAGTGTTCAGACTTGAAACTAAAATTGATAGAGTCAGCTTCAGGGCAGCACCTGGACTGATTTCACTGTATATATTTATGAACATTTTACATAAAACAAATCCACGTGGTGATAAAAAAAAAAAGAAATCTTGATTTGTGTATTTTCCAATAACATTCATAGTTTGACAAGCAAATGTAGCCTTTTTTTTGACTAACCATGACGAATTGGATGAAAAATTTTTTCCAGAAGTTATCTAAATCTGACAAACATCTTTTTGGTGATTTATATTTTAAAAAAATACTGCATGTTTTCTTTTAAGTTCTTTTTAATATGTAGACTTTTATTTTAAAAAGAAAAGAAAAAGAAACGTACTATCCACTATATACAGAGAGCAAATCTGAAGTGAATTGGCCCAAAATATAATAATAATGTATGAGATGAAAATATTGATTCTTTACTGGCCTCCCAGGAATTCTGTAAAAACAATGTGCTATGTAAGGACCACCAAAAAGGCAGAGACCATGTCAAACCCAGGGTCTCAAGGAATGATTGCAATTTCCTTCCCAAAAAAAAACTGTATCCCATGCATGCAACACATTGCACCGTTTACCTCAGGGAGATGCACATCACTTTTCCAGAGGTATTTGAAACCGAAAAAGCACTTGAACCTGAAACATCTGAATAACATCTCAACATCAGATCCTCAAAACAAAACAAGCACAACCGGGCAGGATTGGGGCTTCTGGGAACTATCTGTGCTTCAGAACAGACATTGCTTCTCCAAGCAAACAACGGTCCAGAAATAGCCCTCATGAACGGCACTGTTTGTAGTGCTAAAATAATGATTACAGTACAAGAGAGGATTACATGCAGAGCACGCTGTAATGCACTATTTACAGAATCTCCAAAGTGGCCTGAATTAGCGCACTAGGAAATAAAAAGGCTCCTTCAGTGCACATTTAACGCCACACATGCATATCACTTCACACCTAAACTGCTACTGTAATGCACAAAAAGATCATTTTAAAGGTGCAGATATTCAGTAATTAACAACTTCAGTCTGTCATCTTATATTTGGTCTGTCTACTTATATATTATCCTTTTATGGTGCCTTTTGACATTTTTGGACCACAGTTGTATTTACTATGAATTGTCACTGCAAAAACTATGTTCCATGGAAAAAATAACAGCAAAAAGGTTTTGAATGACATGAGGGTTAGTCAAATTCTCACACAGCACAACCAAAGCTATCTAGAATATCTCAATCCCTCTCCACAAAGGATGCTAAATATACAATGGACCGCCTATGATGCTTCCCATACAAAATGAATCTCTATAAGAATAATTACTTTTTCCTTTGTGGTCTCATCTTACAAGCAGATAATGAATCTCGTTCGGTTTGAGGAATTCCTTGACGCAAGAAAATTCCCAAGACAGGAAACATACAGAGGAAACTTTACATGAACACTTCATCATTGTTATAATTCTTGGTAATTACATTTTCAAATGTACCTTTCTGTTTCTCTAATTTTTACTTTTCAAACCATCTAGCCTCCTTCTACTTTACCTCTTAAATTTGACTGTGCCAATGAATATTTTCAATAGTCATCTGGCTTTAGCTTTAATGCCCAGGGATTCTTGGGCTTTAAAAATTGATTAAATGCTGACCATACAGTCCATACTGCATACACACTGTATATCCCACACAATCCATAGCCTTTATACCATAATCCCCTCTAACCTATATTACATATGCACTATTCATAATCTACTGTATAGCTTCAACCAAAACAGCCTGGACTGCAGATCCTATAATCTTTGCATTTCATATATCAATTACATTGAATATACCAAATATATAATCCATTTACCACAGAAACTATATAGACCAATAAAATGGTATAAAGTTTGCAAGTAACTTTGCAATTTAAATGAATGAACAATTAAATGAAAATGGATAGGACCTCACTGGCAATTTGTTGATAGAGCAAGTAATGAAGAACATCCGCGATTGCTATTAGGAGCAAGGGCCCTATGTTAATCCCATAAGCTACTAGGCCAGATGTCACTCCTTGGATTACGCTTTTCTTTGCCAGGTCTTTACGTTAAAAATAATTTGTACATGGTCAGTGGCTATGTGTGTTTGCCAGAGGTGGGGACGGAGTTTGGAAAGTAATAAATCCCCTGCAGCAACGGCTGATCAGAGGGAACATACCTAGAATTCTTTGCGTCAGACATGAGTGGTAATCTAGTCTCATGGACAGTTGACACGTTCAGATTACAACCGCACAAACTCAACTAACTCATCACGGCTCATCGTGTTTGTTTTTGCCGATTTAATCCAATCCGGTCCTAGAGTACCTTAAAATCTATGTCTCGCCATGCTATACTCGGGACACGTCACTGGTAGGAACCAAACTGGACATCTAAGTCCTAACCTGACTTTGTACCAAGTCTGTGCGCCATAGAGAACTGAATTGAGAATGCCTTTTAAATTCCAATTTAGTTCCAGCATTTAAGGAAGCAAACAGGATGCAGAATTGCAATTTGAATTGGAATGTAAAGAAGTAGAATTAAAATGAATGGAAATTTAAATATAAACACAAGGTTTTTTAAGATAGACTTCCAAAGTTCCAAAGTCCAGACAGACAGACAGACAGACAGACAGACAGATAAATGACAGACAGACAGATGACAGACAGATGACAGACAACGGATAGATGGATAAATGACAGACAGACGTTAAAGAAGGTTAAAAAAATCATGTTTGAGTAGACAGACAGACAGACAGACAGACAGATAGACAGATAGACAGATAGACAGATAGATAGATAGATAGATAGATAGATAGATAGATAGATAGATAGATAGATAGATAGATAGATAGATAGATAGATAGATAACAGACAGACAGATAGACGGATAAATGACAGACAGACAGATGACAGAAAGACAGACATGCCAATACTGAATTTTACACAACCCTGTTTTGAACACAGACATGTTGTAACTCACTCTGCACTGCAGTAATTTCATTTCAATAGAGTTCAAATGGTCAGAATGTTATCTTCTAACAACAATGCATTTATTTCCATTCAACCTCAGTAACTCTGCAGCTGTTCAATGTGAGACCAGGTCAAGTGTTTACAGCCTAGAGACGACTATCATCCTGAGAATGATGTTTATGAACGGATATAGAAAAACCTCATAGAAACTCAACGGGTGAAGTTTACATGAATTTCTGAACTCTGCAGTGAGAATACAACCAGTCTGGTCCATTGTTTCATATTTACAATGCTGGAATGCTTTTTGTAGTGCCAGCCAGCTTTCGGCATATACCTCACACAGAGCGGGCCAGTTTAATGCACTGCCACCGAGCATACCAAAGGGTTATTCATCTGCTCTACACAAGCAACATGTCGAAATGCTAATGGTCAGTTTATTGCAGGATGAACTATTACTCCATTTGTCCAAGGTTGGATAATCTACTTTTCTTTTCTTTTCTTTGAAGGAATGAGGAGATCCAGGATTAAATACATGCAACGGCCCAGACTGTAAGCTTGTTTATTCTTTTACGGAAAAAGGTACATGCAAATAGGATTAAGAAAATGCAACAACAACAGAAATGATTTAACGCAAAAATCTGGCTGCTGTCAGGCTAAAGGGTTAAATGCAAACAATGGAACACGTCCTACAGAGGTTTGCTTTGTCTCCTCTGTGCGATCCAGGCATTTGGGAAAATTGTCCAGGGAAGAAATCAGTGGTTAATGAATTGACCTCCGCTTGTCTAGACAAAGCATTATCCCCTGTGGCTCCGAGCGATGCCCACTGTAGCATACCATCAGAGGGGAGGAAGCACAGGAAGCCTATGATATTTTCAGCTTTTCTTGCGTGTCTTCAAAAAACATTATTTTTTACTTGTTTCTTCCTTTCAAGTACTACCTGCTTTTCTATAATGTCTACTCACTTTTTAAACTCTCCTAGTATCTTGTTTCTCCAGGTCTGGACTGATCTTTTCCAGCTCTCCAATCCTCCATTTATTTTGCCACTCAATCCCTTCTGCCGTCTCCTGACACTCTTGCAATCAAACAATCTCTCTGCTGACCTCCCCCTGCACATCACTTCTTTCTTTGCTCTCCTTACCTCTCCTATCCATTGTTTTTTTGTGGTTTTCTGGCATGACTACACTCAGTAACTGTACACTCACTCATTGAATACAATACTAATTTACAATAATATTTTACATTTCTATAATAACTCTCAAATCATCCACTCCGTCCTCTTTCAAACATTGTCTAATAAAAAACCATGTAGTTCCACAGAGAGTGAGAGCAGGAAACCTCTGGCTATTGTCTCTATTCATAACACGGTGTATGTCTCACCTCCAGAGCAGAGCAGGGCCAGCGCACTTCAGAGAGCTCTGAGAGGCTGGGAGCGCAGATTTCGTGCAGTGTGTGAAGATAGGAAGAGTGCCAGCAGGAAACGAGACACACCGCTCACAGGAGCATTTCCTAGGCTGTTTATTTCTCAGCCTGAACGTGGAGCTCACTGGTCTTGCTCATCTCCTCCAACCACAAGACCTCCAGAGAGAGAGGCAGATAGAGAGAGACGCTCACAAACAGCATATGCTGCAGGATATTGACCACCCAGTCCTCATTTAGCGATCACATCCAAACCTATTTATGGAACGAAACAGAGAGGCAGCTACAGACACACACGAGCACAACATAAATAAAGCATTACCACTTAGCGCTAATGTTTTACTAGCTGAGCTCTATTATGGTGTTCGTGAATCACATAAATATGTGCATGCAGACGCAAGCTGCTCGCTTACACTTGGCACAGACCTGCCCATATGGAAACAAAAATCACAATTCTCGTTGAAACTAAACTGAGAGCAAACTGAGACTCTTATGAGGTTTTTATTGAGAAAAAGACCATCACACGTGTCATCTCTAGCGTTTCAGAAGAGATCTTAACATCTCAAACTGTGGTCAAATTAGCCAAGACACCAATGTTTTCAATCAAAAATCAAATTTTTTTTATTTGCCTTGTATGTAATCACAACATCGTCTTTGATACAAACAGAAAACATCTGAAGTTATGACTAACATTCTCACACAACACAATCTCAGACTCACTCGCACCATACACAACTATCCCGATCCCAGCCCCCCTCCATCCGTCTGCCTGTCTTTATCTATCTCCTCTCCCACTCCATACAAAAAATCCCATCACGTGACCATGTGTACTGTGTTATGTTATGTTTTGTTGTGTTTGCTATGTAATGCTTGCCAACTGCATTCTTGTATTTCTGGAGAGCGTGTGGCGGCGCCTGAAAAGGCTGCGGCCCGGAGGCTTGCTCCAAACTTCATTTCGTTATACTGTACTTGTACATGTGTAATGACAAATAAACTTGAAACTTGAAACATGAATTGTTAATGAAACTGTTAAAGAAAGGCACGCTGTTTGTGACTGAACTGATTTTTGCATGAGGAGGACCAGTGTTATTATTAATTTCTAGTATTTATTCATATTTTGAAATAGATTTTAATTTTTATAATAATTTTAGTTTTATTTTTTAATTTAGTTTAAATTTTAATACGTTTTGTTAGAATGGTAGATTGCTAGAACAACATAGGTAGAAACGATTGATAGAACTAACAACAGACAGACAGACAGACAGACAGTCAGAGATAGATAGATAGATAGATAGATAGATAGATAGATAGATAGATAGATAGATAGATAGATAGATAGATAGATAGATAGATAGATAGATAGATAGATAGATAGATAGATAGATAGATAGATAGTCAGAACTACAGATAGTCAGACAGACAGACAGACAGACAGACAGACAGACAGACAGACAGACAGACAGACAGACAGATAGATAGATAGATAGATAGATAGATAGATAGATAGATAGATAGATAGATAGATAGATAGATAGATAGATAGATAGATAGATAGATAGATAGATAGATAGATAGATAGATAGAACTACAGCTAGTCAGACAGACAGACAGAACAACAGATAGAACAATTGTCAGAACTACAGATAGGACGAACGATAGTCAGACAGACAGACAGACAGACAGACAGACAGACAGACAGACAGACAGACAGACAGACAGACAGACAGACAGACAGACAGATAGATAGATAGATAGATAGATAGATAGATAGATAGATAGATAGATAGATAGATAGATAGATAGATAAGTCTTAATTTTATAGTGCTATGCGCTTACTGTGTCAACAAATGTTTCCCACACAATTTTGAGAAATGTTTGAGACCTCCAGTTGGAATCCTGAGCTATGAAAAAGCAACCTCTGAGTAATGGGTGAAATGGATATGGATCGTGCAGAAGTGGGACATGGACACACACACACACACACACACACACACACACGTGCACGCACAGTGACCCATTAGCACAACTTGACCCATTAGCGGGGTGTTTGTGTGCTATTTAGCCAGGACTGCTTTGTCTAGGTGTTATTGAGCAGGGCGTCTAGAGCAGCTGGAGCTGAGAGCAGCTAAAGCCGTTGACGTGTTCTGACGGCCTCAGAGAAAGACAAACAGTGTCACACACAGGCTTTATGACCTCTCCAAACAACCTGTTAGTGACTGCTTATCAAGGCTGTGTGTGAGAACAGAGGAAGCCATATGTTTATAAGGGGCTATAGATGACATATGGAGAGAGCATCATGGGAGTTTGCGAGAGAACTGCGTTTACTAAGCTTCTTCAGGGAAACCTTAAGGGAGCCCTTATGAAAATTTGCATAGTTTTCAGCACAGTAACAAGTTTACTATTTAGATGTAGAGTAAAAAGTAAGTCAGTAAAACTTACAAGTTAACAAATGTTACTAAAAATAATATAATAAATAAAAATATATAATAAAATAATCCATCAAAATACTACAACTACTACTACTACTAATAGTAAAACATAACAGTTAATAAAAATATAATAAATAATAATATAAAGATAATAAATAATACAATTTTAGTAAAAAAGTAATACTACAAATAATAATTATAATAATAATAATAATTATAAAAATTATGAATAAAAAAATCTGGAATACATTAAAATACTACTACTACTACTACTACTACTACTACTACTACTACTACTAATAATAATAATAATAATAATAATAATAATAATAATAAAATGGTCATCTTTTACAGTTAGTAAAACATATAATAAATACAATTATAAACAGAATAATTAAATAAAATAATAATAATGAATTAAAATACTACTACTGCTGCTACTACTACTACTACTACTACTACTACTACTACTACTACTACTACTACTACTACTACTAATAATAATAATAATAATAAATATTAAAAAGTAAAAATACAATAAATGGTAAATAATTACATGAATGAAATAATATAATAAATAGAACAAAATAAAAGAAATAATCAATAATAATAAACAAGTAAAATACTATTACTACTAATAATGAGGACTCCCATACAATATTATTAGCATCAGGCTCAACAACTCTTTTTGAAGTGTAGTGGGAAGCTCACAGTAGCCACTTTCATGTTTCAGGCCCAGCTGACTAACTCAGTCTTCACTTCAAGAGCATTAAAACTAAGACGAACAAGAACAAGTACAAGTACATGATAAGAAGCAATTTGTACAACCCCGTTATCAGACCATTACAGTAACAGTATCGATACACTCCTGCAGCCACCCACTAGCATTTACCAGCACCACTAATAAAACATGGACAAGGAGAATTTATCATGCATTAACTATGTTGATTAAAGGTTTGTTTTATTTTATTTGGCACTCTCTGGGATCTCTCAGGTACAATAACAAACCATGTCATTGTCGGTGTGTGTGCCTGTGAATAATGTTTTGCAGGTTTTTGCTGCACTTCAAAAGAGCAAGACCTGAGCAACATGCCAGAGTCTAACCACAGAGCCAAGCCAGGTACAGATGAAACAAGATTCAGGCACAGAGTGCAGACAACACAAGCACATGCAGAGCACATCCTGCAGCTGTGGCGCTCAAAGCACGCATACATGCGACATCCATTGACTAAAGTGATTCTCTACCCTGACAAAACAACTGTTCTTAACCACAACACAAGTTAAAAGAGGCCTCGGAATTAACAAAAGAAGCTTATTTTGAACAAAAGTGTTATCAAAGTGAAATACAAATGCATTCGTATTGTGTTCCTTAAACAAAAAGCAGCAGTTCATGAAAGCATTTCCTCTTCACACTGTGTGATTTTCTGGAATTCGGAACATCTGTCATTTGCTGGTTCAGTTTGTGTTTTCCATCAAGTATAATCTTAACACAAATGACGGTTCTGGAGAATACCACAGAGATAAACAGACACGGCTAATACGCCAAAGTCCTCACAGGCGTGTTTTTCAGGATGCATTATGACCGCTTCTTCCGGCACATACATCACAGTCCAGGGAGAGTGTGTATGTGTGTGTGTGGCCGACCTCTACAACCCTACGGCAACTTATATGGAATGATGGGAAGGCACTAAAACTCTTAAAGGGGACATATCATGGAAAACATGATTACATGCTCACAAAACTATTCCAGGCTGCTCAGACTATAACCAAGATTCAAAACAATTTATTTAGTCACATTAAAGTGCCCCAATTATGCTATCTTAAAAGATTCTTAATTTAGTTTTGGAGGTCTCCTACAATATCTTCACATGCATTCAAGGTCAAAAAAGAGTTTTTTTCCTCATAATATACTGTACATTGCAGCATCACCTCTTTTCTCACAGTGTCTGAAACATTTAATAAAGGATTCGGTCTCTCTAAACCCTTCCTTTCTAAAAGACCTAGTCTGCTCTGATTGGTCAGATGGCCCAGTCTATTGTGATTGGTCTACCACTTACAGCATGTGTCGAACGGCCATTAACACATCTGAATTTCGGCTCCAGATCTTCCTCAGCACTTATATACACAGTGATACAGACAGTAACAATGGCGTTAGCTTCGCTGTATCAATTCCAGCCCATGAAGTCCTCATTCTTTTGAAAGAGCATGCAAAGTGGATTTGCTCAGGCAGTGCAGAAAACAACGTTTTCTCGACATGTCGACAACAAAAAACTAACTCTTTCAGGCCTCAGCTACAATGTTTGAGAGCGGGTCAAAGTCGATGTTGTTCGCGGGCAACCTATGAAGATCATAGGCTGGCATTACGCAAATTGGTTATGACAATAACTCCATTTGTCATGCACTTTGATTTTTGAAATGTTGCAGACCTTTTATATTCACAAACAACATTAAAGGTAAAATTAATAGAGTCACTTTAATGTAACCTTCAGTACCTCAGCATATGACCATATATTAGCATATGTTTACATATCAACAGCAATTCAGTATTTAGCAACTTGGACCACCATATTGAACTATGCTGGTACATGAAGGTTAGGCAATCATAATGGAGGTCATTTACAGATAGAAGTCTTAAAGGTACAGTCTGTTTAATCTTAATGATCATAGAGAGGGTGGAAAATTGTCACGTTTTGATGCAAGAAAACTTGACTAACAATATAAGGGGGAAATTAATAAATAATGGTACAATAGTGTAAAATACGTCCCTTTAATTCACTCAAGAGTGAGCCAATTTACTTGTGATTTACTACCCAATTTACATTCCTGGTCTTATTACTAAATGTTTATTGGTGCATGTAATTCCATTGGAAAACATTTTTTGTGCATTTTATGTTAAAGTGTCTTTGTTGTAGTGTAATTATACATTTAATTTCCTAGTAATATTAATTACATGTACTTACTATAGGATTAGGGTTTGGTTTAGGTTAGTTGTATGTAATTATGCTTATACTATGGGGCTGTTCAATGCTTGAATCTGATTGGTTGACAAATGGTCTAAGCTGTGCAATTATTTTCACTACTAACGAACAGCTAAAGTAGTTCTCATTTCTCACTAGCGAGATAATAACAGCTCTGTTCTTGGAGCAGATAAACTTAGTTTCGCTATTACTAGAGACACTGGTGCCTAACACTATTGAGAGACTCAGGTAAATTCACATACGCTTAATCTCTCTCTCTCTCTCTCTCTCTCTCTCTCTCTCTCTCTCGCTCGCTCTCTCTCTCTCTCGCTCTCGACTGATTAATAACTGCATTACTCCGCTATCAGTGGCTGAAGCTTCCATTACTAGCTCTATAATGACGTTTTGGAATTAGCAACGGCTTGGGATGAGAGATGTCTAAGAAATTTGTCCTACACACAAGAGCGTTTTAAGTACAAAAACCTGACAAACGTCTTGAAATACATCATCTGAACACTGTTTTGAGGTGTCGTAAATGTAGAATAAGCGGAATAATTGACAAATGGCTGTTGAATTATTGAAAAATAATGCACACCCGAGGTGTAATGCATTACCACATTGGGTCTCCATTATTTTTCTAATAATTCAATGGCCCATCATCAATTATCCTTAAATAATCTATAGTTATTACTATAGTAATTACATGTAACATGTAACACGGACACTGTAAAATAAAGTGTTACCAAGCCCTCTTGTTATTTTTAACCCCAAACCACATATCGTATATAACTCGCAATCCAATCAATTCCTGATGGATAAAGTCAAGTTAAATTTTTTCTCATTCATCATGTGCCACATTACAGAAGTTAAATGGTTTGTGAAGTTGCAGTTTCATGTTGACTTTGGGTCACAAATGATGTTCTGTAGACCAGCGGTGCTGAGAGCTCCATAAACAAAGCCTGGAGTCCTGCCAGCCACTGACAGTAGTGATAAGTGAACAACATATACAACATATTAATACCTCGGCAAAAGCCATAAACTATGAGTAATCTGATTACTGAATGGGCTGACATTTTCTGGGGAGGCAAGAATGAAATTACAGGCCTGGACAGAACAAAAGAACAAAACAGGAACGCGTATACACACAACAATACGGTTTAAAATAATGTAATCCGTGACTCCATCAGAGTATGACTAGGCGAATTAATTAGTTTTAGCTAAAAGATGATGAATGAGTTTATACATGGGCCATTTTGTATTGCCTTTATATTTATATATTTATAGACAAATTAAATGATAAAAACAGAATTTTTAATAGTGTTCACATGCTTTTCTTTAATTACCTTCAAAAGAGCTGAATAAATACACAAATGTATTGATTTCCCCATATATATATATATATATACACACACACACATATACGTGTATATATAGCATATACTGTATATATATATAGTATTATTTTTTAATTGCATATCTTAATTTCATTTTCATTATTCGTTAAAGCCACAATATGTAATTTTTCAAAAGGTGTAGCTTGATGACGCCTTGATTTCGCCCAGTTTTTTTATGCTGCAGTCAAATGCTTCCCCTTCTTCATGTCATGTCATGTGTGTTGAAAGTTTTGTTATAATGCTTCTCTGTGCGTTCGCTCGGCAGCTACTATGAGACACTTGTTGTACACTGCAGTAAGCTAGATCGATGTTAGGCATGGTAAAACATGGTCCTCGCGGTAAAGCAAGAAAACAAGATTTATACAATTCTGTGGATGAATGTATCCAAACAGTTGCTCACCTGCCTAGTAAAAAACATAATATATTAAAAGTGTCTTTGGTGTTTCCATGGTTTCTACATAATAAAACTGTAAATTGAGGATAATGTCATTGATGTCATTGATAGGCGACCCACGGACACGGTCCGTGTCTTGGTTAAAATTGCTAATTTCTCTGGATTTAAACATTCTTGGAAACATTTGGGATAATGTAAGTACACAAGTCAACAAAATATATAACATTGTTCTAGTGGTTTCTGGATATTTTAATCCAAAAATCTTACATATTGTGCCTTTAAGAGTATTGTATGGTTAAATTTGCCAGAACTGAACTGTCGTGTTTTGAACCTCTCTGTGTTGTCCTCAAATTTTTTTCATGGTATGAGCCATGACCTGGTCGAAGAAAGCTTCTTGATTCAATTTAAAGAACCGTTTGAGACCGAAACTTCTCTGACTCACAGCTTTATTACTGTCATGTGACTCAACTTCTAAAAAAACACATCCAAACAAACAACATGCTCTGCCCATAAACTAAGAGCTTAAAAATGAGAAAGCCCCTAAATACCTGATCCTTAGCTGATGAAAACCAAAGTCACTCACAGCACACAAAGCCAGATGATCGTTCTATTATATCAACACTAATCTTGGGTAAATCCAACATGATCTCTGAAAAAAATTCATACTACTTCTAGCACACATACATATTTTTAAGTTTGGACAGACACAGATAAGTACAATATCCACGACCCTACAAAGGATAAGTTAAGTTTGGAGAATGGATGGAAAGCTTCTAAAATGTAAATCTAATGTTCTTTTAGACAGATTAGCTGACCAGGAAACCCACATTTCATTGCTGAAAATATGCATGGAATATGAAATGAAATAAACAACAAAGACAGAACACACAATAAAGAATGTTTTGTTTCATATCTTCCTTGTGTTGCACATTACATACATTATTTGGTTGGCCCTGTAGTGCTGTGGAATCCATTACCGGTAATATCTATATCTATGATGGCTGTGTAGTTTGTTTCATGCATGGGCAAACACATGGAGCCGTACCCGTCTGAGATTCTCAGACACACATTAAAAAACACACATTAAAACATATTTGAGCAGGGGCGTCTCTCAGGATCAGATCATAACGAAGTGCTAAGGAACCAGTCAGACCCGATCAGTCTTCACGGCAGCCAATGGCAAGCCATAGAGAATGGTTTCCAAAGCATGTTTGTTTTTTTGAGCGCTGCATGGCTGGCACTGAGCAAGGCTGTATGAGCGGATCAGGGCTGACACCAGTCAAGGTCTGACAAGCACAAGCACATACACACACACACGGTCCATGTGTCTGATTGTGATAAGCATTCAACCCACCCGCTCACTGCTTTCTCTTCAGCATGAGACTATCGTGCGTGCGTGTGTGTGTGCGTGCGTGTGTGTGTGTGTGTGTATGTACATATCCTCCCCTCTCAAATGCAAGAGTTCAGGCACATGGTCTTAGCAGTGTCAGCCACATGAGACATTTCAGGCCACGGTGCCAAACTGCCCCTCACACAAACACACACCTTAAAGGCATAGTCCATCCAAAAATTAACATACTGTCATCATTTACTCACCCTCATGCCATTTCAAACCTGTGACTTTCCATATAGAACACAAAAGGTGCAGAAGTTTATCAGAATGTTCATAGCGACCTTTTCTGAAATTAAAACACTGATAAACTGATAAAAGTGATGTTAATGTTAAACTTAAATACAAATGTATGCTCTAAATAAATACAAATAAAACACTAAACAAGACAAATGCTAGGAGTTAATTTAGGTGACATTAAAATGTACAGTATAAGCAATAGATATTCATTCTGAGATTTGCTAAAGATTACATTAAACAATGTTATTAAATTAAAAATGTTTTTAAAGATGAACTTTGAGTATTAAACTCAAAAAGTAAGCCTTTTTTAAAGATTTACACAATTTAATTAATAGTACAATTCCATCAAACTGATTTGAATAATCCTTACATATTTTAATTAAATAATTGATTAAGGATTGTTCAATTATTCAATTAAAATACGCAAGGATTATTCAATTCAATTTGATTTTACTATTAATTAAATTCTTTTTTTTTTTTGGGTGTAGATGATGGAACAGATAATCTAAATGTATAAAAAGGGGAAATGAGCATGCACTATTTAAATATATACAATAAATTGAAATAAATGTAACTCTAATACCAGATAATATCTGATATGGCACCAATATATTGGGCCAAAAAATAAATAAAAATAAATAAACAATAATATTTTTATATTTTTACCTTTTTTGGCCAGATATATTGGTGCCATTATATACCAGATTGTTGTGTGTGTGTGTGTATTATTTGAGGAACACATTTATTTATTTGTATTTATTTATTCCTCAAATATTTTATTTTTATATATTATATATTTCTATATATATCTAGACTATATATTTCTATCATTGTTCACATCACTGTTTCCTAATTCTTCTTCTTTTTATTTCAAGGCTGAATTCAAGTGTTCTGGCCCCTTAAGGTCCCCCTTTAAACATGACAGGAGCTCTCTGTTATATACACACACCACAACATGTGACTCACATTCTTACCGAAAGTAGAAAGGAGACATATACATTATTGACGGGCTTGTCTTGTTTCTGAGTGGAGTTAGAGGTTATAACGTCCCCGCAGCACTGTCCCAAAGGGATTCACGGATTGAGACATTCTGCTGTCGTACATCTCAAAGAGAGAAGCCTCTAATCAGTCAGCCAGTTTGAGGCAGTTTGCACCAAAGGCAGCGCGGACTTTCAAAACACATGAAAGAGGGTGTCCAGCCACAAATAAACAGGATCCCACGAGGGAACGAGTCCCAGTGTTGATGCTCAGCATCCACCCAGTTTATTATCAGCTTCCATCATTCGCGTAGGAACCTCGACCTTGTTCTCCCTCGCACTTTTGCTATGTCCTGTTCACGGTCATAAAGTTTGCAAGGTAAAAACAACAATCCTAGAAACGGAAAAGGCCATGCTTTCATAGCAAAAGGTCAGCGCTTGGCCTTTCTTGGAGACGGGGTGAGGAAGGAGATTTTCTAGGCTTTGGAAGCGTCGGTCTTCCCTGACCGGTCATGGGATACACAGAGGGGAGGGCAGGCTTGCATGTGTCATTGATCTTGAAAAAGGGGAGGGCGTCTCTCACACACAAAGGTTACAGCCTACGCACAACTACACCCAGCCAACAACCCACCAGCACCCTTTCAATTATTAACCTCCAAGATATCGGCCCTGCAAGATTCACCCCAGCAGAGGAGAAGACGGAAGATACCGCATCTATCATCAGCCTCCCTTTTGCTCTCTCGAGTGTGTGTTGAACGATAGGTCAGTTCAGAGTGCGGTCAGAGAGAGCGTATAGTGAAATCCATAGCCTATGTCTCACACCAGCGGCACAAAGCGCATCTTTCATGTTCTCTACCTCCAAGTAGGGTAATCTCACCTGTAAAATTACTGAATGTTTTTATTTTTTAATTAAAAACAACTTTGATTAAAAAAAAAAAAAAAAAAAAAAAAACTGTTGATGAAAATGACAAGAAAATACATGCATTCTTTATAAGGAAAATAATACATTTATTCAGCAAGGATGCTTTAAATTGATCAACAGTGACCATAAAGACAGCTACAAGGTTAGGTTTCCATTTCCAAAAAATGCTATTCTTTAGCACTCAAAAAATCCAGAAAAAAATATACATCACTGTTTTCACAAATATATCAAGAGCAACAACTGTTTTCAACATTGATAATAATAATACATGTTTCTTGAGCACAAATCAGCATATTAGAATGATTTCTGAAAGATCATGTGACACTGAAGACTGGAGGAATGATGCTGAACATTCAGCTTTGCATCACAGGAACAAATTACATTTTAAAACATTAAAACAGAAAACAGCTATTTGAAATTGTAATATTTCACAATATTACTGTTTTTACAGTATTTCTGATCAAATATATGTAACCTTAAAGTAAAGTTAATTATCATCGCTTACACTTAACTTTTAAACCATATATAAATTACTATATAAATATGTCTCAAATGTCTAAATGTCAACTGACTAAAATGTATATTGTATATGACAACTAAATTCTTAATGAATTTACAGGAAGACCCCAGTGACTTTTATTTCATGGACAAAAACATACATTTTAGATCTTTTGTGTTCCACATAAGAAAATCATACAGGTTTGGATGGACATGAAGTTGTAAATGATGACAGAATTTTCATTTTTGGATTAACTATCCATTTTAAACTCTCTCTTACAATCTTCCTCTCGCTGCAAATTCAAAGAGAACTTCACATAAAAGCAAAAAAAAACAAAAAAAAACCCAACAAATTCTCTCTTAGAAGTCAAGATTAGTTTAAAATAGTTGCCAATCAGAGTTGCTTGGTTAACTAGATCAATCTTTCTTGACAAAAGAGGACCTGTGTGTGAGTGTGATGGGTTTTCGAGCAGAGCTCATTAAGGGGCAATGGGGCCGCTCATCTCCGGCTCTTAAGAGCGCTCTGGTCTGTTGGGGCGCCAGTGTCCCTTTCTCTCTCCTCCAGGCACACATCAAAAAGTGGGGCACTCTCTCAGCTCTTTTCTGGCTGTCTGGGGCTTTGAAGTCCTTTGGTTATCAGCCAAGCGTGTCACGCTACCTGCAGCCATCTGTGAAGAGTCCACAGTCGGGCTGGACGGCCAAACCCCACAATGACTGTGTGTGAGTGGAGAGTTTTACCTGCAGCACTGTCTGCCGCTTTCAGTACGTGAGGCATAAAACATGAGAATGAGAGTGTGGGAAGTGACCATTTTGAAGAGCCCTGTAGTGAAGAGACTTTATTGACAATAGCTCTCTTAAGGCTCTTTCTTCTCTGTTCTCCTGACTGTATAACCTTTAAGAAACACTTAAAAGGAAGACCGAGACATAAACTCATGTGGGCAATGCCAGTTCGAATCCAGCTAGCAACATTTCCTGATCCTGTTTTCACTATCTATTAACACAAGAGAGAGAGAAAAAATCTATCCTAAACTCTTTCCCCACCACTGACGGAAATGTCCGTCATTTATGACACAAAGCTGAAAAAAAAAAAAAAACAAATGCTGGTGGGGAAAGAGTTAAAGTAATTTAAATAAATAATACAAATAAAAAATAGTAAAAAAATAAATAAATAAATAAATAAATAAATAAATAAAAATAAAATAAATAATAATAATAATAATAATAATAATATAATAATATATATATATATATATATATATATATATATATATATATATATATATATATATATATATATATATATATATATATATATATATATATTTATATATATTTATTTTTTTATTTTTTATAATTTAATTTATATATATATATAAATAATATACTCTTTTTTTTTTTTTTTTATTTTACAAATACAAAAATAGCAACAAAATGTTTGTTTTTTTATATATAAAAATATACTTTTTTTTTACCATTATTGTATTTTTATTATACATTAAAAAAAAAAAGACTGGTACTGATAAATACAGAAAAATCATTAATATAAAAATAATAATAATTAAAAAAACTAAAATAGTTTGAGACCGAAACATGTACGCATCACTGTCTGTACTCCCAGTGGTAATTGTGGCATAACTTCTCTGCTCATTTGCATAATGTTAAACTCTATAAAGGACTTTGACACTACAAATCACTGTCAGTGTGTGTACGTACAGCCCTTGAGTTTCCTTGTAGGAGAGTGGCTAACAATCTACACCTACCCTAAAAAATTAATAAATGTAACCAATGAAACATGGGCATCTTTATGCTACAGTGTTTAATTATGCTGGGTTCTAACTATGAGATATTTGTGAGCAAAGTTAATCTGTCTGTCACATCAAATTCGGACTGTACATTAACCCAAATAAAGCGGGCTGGGCCTCGCCAAGCAAAATGGCCTAAGTCTTGGGGGTTTCTCGACAACAATGGGATTATATAGGGCATAGACAATGTGCTTTCAGCAAGCTGGCATGGCATGGGCAGAACAGGGAGGGGGAGAGCATGCTGAAAGACCAATGAATGCATTGTATGCCAATTTAACCCCCGGTTTCATCCATGTGTGCTCATGCACATGACAAAAAACGGCACATGAGGCTACAAAACTATGTTTTATCTCTAAGTAATGTACATACAGCTTAAATTAAATATGTTGGCTAAATACTAAAGATGCTTGTCACCAACCACTAGCAGATGTGCATTTTACTAAAATTCATAACTTCAGCCCTGAGATATAATCTATGTCTACATTAATCTGGATAATTAATCATGAATCTTTTTCTCTACATTTTGCGTTGTAGTGTTGTCTTTGAAAACAGGTATTCAAAAAAATGATGCATGTTTAGTCACATGCAGTAAATGAAAAAAAACGTAAATAAAGTAAAATATCTAGCTTCCGGCAGAATGCCTTCCCAATTCAATTTACGAAAAAAGCATAGCTGGCACGACGATAAAGTCGGACGTAGTGTAAGCATTTTGAACAGTGAGAGGCGTTAGACTTTCATTGAAAGTTGAATACGGAAGGCAGTCCGTCAGAAGCTAGATATTTTACTTTATAAAGTGTTACATTTATATTTTCACTTCAAAAGGCCTTTATTAATAGCCTGGCTCTGCCCTCCTACGTACTTTTGCTCAATTTTCATTTTCCTTCAGTACTCCATATGGGATTGCGATATATTCTCTGGTTTTCTCAGGTCAAATTTGAACCGGTCCAATCAGTGAACAGAGGGAGTGGCCGAGAACGATGATGTTGATGCCGTGCCCTAGTTTGAGATGACATACATCATGACCAAACGTTAGCGATTGCAATAGTTTTAAACTTCAGAGTTCCCACCTTCAAGGAAGTTAACGCTTGTCAATGGAGAGTGGCCAGACTCTGTACAAATTAAATGTACGAGAGTCTGGTAGGACCAGGCTACTTTATTAACCCCCCGAAGCCGTGTGGATTACTTTTACAATGGATGGATGCACTTTTTTGGGCTTCAAATTTAGGGCTGCCATTATAAAGCTTGGATTAGCCAGGACATTTTTTAATATAACTCTGATTGTATTCGTCTGAAAGAAGAATGTCATATACACCTAGGAAGGCTTGAGGGTGAGTAAATCATGGGGTCATTTTCATTTTTGGGTGAACTATCCCTTTAAGTGCGACCTGGATGTGCCATTGAGTGGATGGATATTTTGCTAATGAAGTGATCTTGCCAGAAGAATAGCATGAGAACTTTATTACGTCTGGTCTCTTGGGATCATCTCAGTGAACATTATGTTTTACTCATGCACAGTAAAGTGATTTAAGCATTTTCAGATATTTCAGTGTGGATGAGCAACTTTTGGATAACGCTAGTAGGGATGGAGAGCGTTTTGAAAGTAGACGTATCCATATGAATAAGCAGGATTGCATTATACAAAAGCAGCTGAATTCCATCAGTAAGTGGCTGGTGATATGAACCCTGGTGCCGGTAACCATAGGTGTGAAGGCGAAATGAATGGTGCCCTTCATGAAGGAGTAATTGCCATGTGATTACAGCCCCGCAAATCCAGCGGCTGTGAAAAAAAGCCCCCCTTTCATTTCCCTTTGTTGGTGGAAGAATGCAGCCGGGAGAGACCCCAGCGTGAACTGATCCTCTCATATCTGATCAAAGGAAACATGCCAGTTGGACCCCCACCCTTTAAGGAAAAAAAAAGCACATCCACCAGACCTGGCAGAATGAGTCAAAACAGGCCTGTTTGTATTGAAGCATTCTGCCACGGAAAATAAATAAATAAAAAAATAAAATAAATATATATATAATTATGACAGATCTCTTAATTCTAACATTTTTTCATGAATGAGTTTATATCTCACAATTTGGACTTTTCTTCTTCTCACACTTCTGAATTTTCTTCTATTCTTCCTAATTGTGAGATTTAAAAAAAAAGCCAGAATAGTGAGATAAAAAGTTAAAATTACATTTCTATTTTTTTTTCCATGGCAGAAATAAGCTCTTCTATAAGTTTGTGATGTTTTGAAAAAGTCTCATGTGCTTGATTTCTTTGTCATATTCCTCTGTTTACCTTTGCATTTTCATTGCTGCTTATTTACCTCACTAAATGTATGTATGTTGACACAGCCTGGCAACTAAATGCAAACCTTTTGTTTAGCATGTAAACACGCCACATATCCCAGAATGCATCGGTGCTGCAGGATAAGAGTGGGTGTGGGTGTAGAAAGGTATGACACTCAGCATTGTCTGAAAATGCCCTTGGTGCTGCATCATATCTGACGCCTGTGCTACGAAACAAACAGAGAAGCTTGCAGCTGGATCCTTCGGTGTTTCCGCATGGCTGCGAATCAATGCTGAACTCACCTACCTCAGCGGAGCGCATGTGGCGAGAGCTCTCGGGCTAACGTTGCTGCCATCTCTCTCCCTGAAACATTATAGCGTTGCCAGTCATGCCAAAACTTTCACAAAAAAGGTAATAACCACAAATTAGTAATTTAAACTAGGAGTTACATAAATGATTGCACAAGTCAACATGAGCACAACAAACAGGCTAATTATGAAATAATAAAATCCCATTATGCAGCCTGCAGGTCATGTGCTGTGATGCCCAAGACAGACATACCGATCAGCACTCGAGGAGAAAGAGCAATGCAATGTGATTTATATCATGTGAAACTATTTTAAAAGCATTATATTATAAAGACAACTTGCAATCTAAAGAAATTGGCTTCAGGCATTACTCTAAAGCCACAGCAATTATTAAAATATAAAAATAAGAAATTAATTAAAACATTAAGTAAACCTAATGTTGTGTGTCTTTTTTCTTCCCATTATTAAAAGTACATTTGGAATTAGAAACCTGAAGAAAAATATTGATTTCTAATTTATTTCTTTACACTAAATATAGTGTATAGATATTGTTCCAGAGAGACTAGTCTCATAAAACCGTCAGTGAACGCTCTTAAAAATAAAGGTTCTTAAATTGTTCTTTGGCAGGAAGAACGTTCTTCCATAAAGAGCCTTTAATATCCAAAGAACCTTTCCATTGCACAAAAGGTTTTTTGTAGAGCAGAAAGGTTCTTTAGAATATAAAACGGTTAAAAAAAATTGTTCTTTAAATAACCTTTCACAAAACGGTTCTTCAGGGAACCAAAAATGGTTCTTTTATGGCATCACCGTGAAAACCTCTTTTTGGTTCTTCCTGGCACCTATATTTTTAAGGATGTACTGTAAGTTAACACTATCAGCACCAAAAACAAAATATTTTTCCCCTCAAATTATCCAGCGATCCCAAGTTAGCAAACATACATTTTCATATGTTTGCATAAACAATACAACATAGAATACCAGCATACTGATAGCATCTGAAATATAAACCCTTTTACAAATGAGCAACTTCAGAGACGTTTATGAATCCTCTGAGATTTATAGAGTATTGAATTAATAGACTTCAACATTTGTATTTATAATAAAAGATTAAGTAAATATTTAAAGCAGTTTACTTAATTTGACATTTTAGCAGTTTTTATTCTATGAGACTTCTAGAGGTCTAAATAACTATGACAGCACCCACATAAATCAGTTAATGAGAGGAACGTCCAAAACATCCACCGTGTTTATATTTCATAGTTGTTGAGCTTTGAAAATAATTACATCTATTCACAGAGCGCAAATTGCTTTACTTTTAATAGTCCTTTCTAGATTTCATTTATAAATAAGTTTGGCATTAACAATATCCTTCTCATCTTTCTACTGATAAATCAAAGATTAGTACATCTCTAAAATCATACATTCATAAGTGTATACAATTCAGATGCTGTCAATGCATTGATATTGTGCCTTTCAGCTTCTATCCGAACATGCAAAATTGATACACCTCACATACAAAGTAAATACCTACAAAAAATGTAAAAGCTCATAAAAAAAATGTATGAGCTCACCCTGCAGTAACACAAAGCCCCGTTTTCCCCACTTTTGGTTTCTGTCAGTAGGACAGACCCCATTAACTAACCAACCCCCATATCCCACAATTATGCTCCCTTGGGCACCAGAGCACACCTGTGAGCCATTTCCCTACTGAGGTTCTGAGAGCTCAAATGTCCCTCAGGCTTCAAAGAAGCACAAGATGTGGACAGCATAATCACATTCAGCAAGACTGCGGTTCATTCATTGACCCAAGGTAAGGCAAAAAGTCGTGTAAGGACTTCTGTGAGGATAATGCACTAGAAACATCTATTTCTAAAAGTGACCAATGACCTGGGCAGCCATTGTGGTTTTCAAACACGGATGGCTATGTGAACCAGGCATTTGTCTCTCTGCCAAAGGGAGACTACTGTGACAATGCTTCAGTGTCCTTGCAAAGAAGCACTTCCTCTTGATCAAGGGGGCCCAACAATGTAAACTCAGTCAGGGGTAATGACCTCCAAACTTATAGATTTTCCTGCAATTCTCAACTGGCAAAGACCTTGGACCTTGGGCATTTGTTAAGATCAGTCAGGGACAATCAATCAACTACACCAAAACAGAAAGACATGTTGTTTTACGAAAAGTATTATGATGCAGACAGTCGTCAAGTGGAGACACACAGTTAAAAATAAAAGGTTCCAAAAAGGTGGTGTTTTCACAGTGATGCCATAGAAGAACCATTTTTGGTTGGCCAAAGAACCTTTCAGTGATCAGTTCTTAAAAGAACCATTTTTTCTTAGTATAGAGAACATTTTAAAAATCTAAAAGAACCCGTTTTCAAAGATCATCCACAAGACAATCTAATCACAAGGTTTACTTTAGACAATAAAGACCATTATACTGGGTCTTTGAAAGATTGGTTTCAGAGGGCTTGGAATATAATGCAGAAGGCATATACATTAAGCCAACATTTATTTGAGTTTTAAAAAAATTGTAATATTGTGCAATACAGTACTACAAATAAAAATGTCCTAATTTAATATATTTTAAAATGGATATATTCCTATAATGGCAAAGCAAAATTTTCAGCATCATTACTCCAATCTTCAGTGTCATATGATCCTTCAGAAATAATTTTTATATGCAGATTCAGCACTCAAGAAAAATTTCTTATTAAAAACTTAATGCTTAATATTTTTGTAGAAACTTTAGGGATTCATAATAACAGCATTTATTTGACAATGTTTTCTGTCATTTTTGGTCAAATCCTTGCTAAAGTATTCATGTCTTTACTGACTTCAAACTTTTGAATAATAGTGTATATTTGTGTTGTATGGTAAAAGTGCAGCTTGGAAATACTGCAAAACATTTTATTTGGTGTTCCAGGAAAGAAAGAAAGTCATTGAAACAGCATTAGGGGGAATATATATATTTTTTTAAATAAACTATTCCTTTAAAGATTAAGCATACTGAAAATAATATTAATAATCACCTCACATGACCCCTAAACATGAAGAGAAAAAAATAAATCGAAAAGGCCCAGGCCTGACTCAAGGTGTCTTTTTCCGTCTGTAGATTTCCAAAGCTAAACATTTGCTTCCTTCTGCCGTAGAGACAGGTTGTCCTGGTCCTCACATCAGGCATTTATCAACATGTCAGTGTGGGTTACGAGGCCAGGAGCCAAGACTCCTCTGGCTCAGCCCCATACGGAAGAGTAATCTGGGGCCAGAGCGTTGAGCCTGCACCACAGCGCTCCACAAAGACACATCAGTGCAGGGGAAAAGGCAACAACAAAGAGCTCTCACTATGGCCTGGCATTACAAACGTCTCCACGGACAGTCTGTACCCTAAACTGGAGCAGTAACCGATATTTATTCACAAACTGAAAGGTCTTTTACTCCTGCTTTTTGAAAAGAGGCTCAAAGCAGTGCGCACATGTGCCTTAGCGGCACAATACACGTATATGACAGCCATGAGATGAGCAGAGGAGTCCATAAATAAATGCTAAATTAGCATGACCAGACATTTAATCTAGTTTTGATGCATGCTCACATACACAAAAGATTGCTGTTACATTGGACTGGTTGCTCAAACCACAAAAATCAACAAATCAACCAATTATTAGGTGTTCGTAAGGTAATGACATACCCTATTAGACCTCTGTCTTTTGCAACTCACTCAATGAAAACAACCCTACTAGTGAAACAAAGAATGACAAACCGCAAAAGAAAACACATAACCAGCCATCTGAAGTGCAAAAACTACATAATTACATTCATAATATCACACAAGACATATGGACATGAGTTTGACTAAACAATGAGGTTAAATGAGGATTGTTTCTTAAATGAGCTCACTTGGTTTTGTTTGGGATCATGGTGAACATCCCCATGGAAATGTGGTTTACACAACAGCCAGAACAAACCTCTAAAGTAACATGAAGGCTGAGCCAAGTCTCAAGGGTCTTCAGATGTCCCATAAGGTTACCTTCAGGGTCTTCAAATGTTACAATCCCACAAGAAGAATCTATTTTAGCATCCATCCATCTGCAGCATCTACCTAGCTACAGAAGCTATCTATCTATCTATCTATCTATCTATCTATCTATCTATCTATCTATCTATCTATCTATCTATCTATCTATCTATCTATCTCTATCTCTCTCTCTCTCTCTCTCTCTCTCTCTCTCTCTCTCTCTCTCTCTCTCTCTCTCTCTCTCTCTCTCTCTCTCTCTCTCTCTCTCTCTCTCTCTCTCTCTCTCTCTCTCTCTCTCTCTCTCTCTCTCTCTCATCATCATCTAATCAATAGAGAAAGTTGTAGAACGGTTTCCCACTCGCTTTAACAGCATAGTTCATAAGGAAAACATTAAAAAGTATTGCTTATTAATTTTGTGTAAATAATCTTAAAGATAGTCAACGACTGAGAAAAAAAAAATCGTCGTGTGGGGTTGGGGGTGGTTGCTATCACCAGCAGAGGGAGCATGGGTAATCAATAAGAAAAATTGAAAAAATTAAAGATTATAAATGCAATCCTTATGCTGTTTGAGGTTGGCATGGCACCTCTGACATTTTCAGGGCACTGTCGTACAGATGCACGGCTTCTTCTTTGTCCATGTTATGCGCTAAAGACCAGCCGGAATAGGATTCATTCTCAATCCGATTCTGAAACCAAACGAAACCATAGGCTGTGCCTATAGTGAACTGACTCACTAGACAGTATTTTTAAGCACTGACTCGGAAGGCTCCTATAGTATAATGCCTCAAAAAGCTGCACATGAACACAAAAATGCTGTCTAGGTAGGTAGCGCACAGTTTCGATACACAGCCTTAAAGGGATAGTTCATCCATAATGTAAATTCTGTCATCATTTACTCAGCACCTCATGTCATTCCAAACCTGTCGCTATTAACTTTCATTTCATCTCTCTCTTTTTTCTTTTCTTTTTTTTTTTGGCAAGCAATTAAAGTAAATAGTGATTAATGCTGTCAGTCACTAACATTCGGTCTAAAATCTCCACAGGAAAAAAAAAAAAAGAAAGTCAAAGAGCACACTGCGAGTAAACGACGGCAGAATTCATTTTCGAGGTCACATACAGGGTAGGTTCACCTAACCCTGAACAAAAACAGCTTTTTAGGTAAACGCTAAAAAGTAAAAAAATAATAATAAATAAATAATGCACTATATTCCTATTATTCTTCATAAAGCATTCCTGCACAAGTACTAGTCACCGTAACACTGCAGTGTTTTATTAAGTCTAAATTACGCCAAACCATTACAACACATACTGTGCATAATTAATGCCACAACAAGTCACATTATATTAAAATAAGAGTAGCCTAAGTGCAAATCCAGGATGTAACTACTAATTTACAATCATGCCCTCTGTATAGCCTACATACTGCCTGTTTGCTTCATTTCCACTTTTCCCTTTCTGTTTCGTATATTAACAAAATAGATTCATTGTCTATTTTATACAGAATACAAAGCCATCTATTATAAAACCGTGATATTTTGTAGTGATAGCCTCTAAGAATAAACATTAAGTGAAGAGACAATGAAACAGAGGGAGGTTTGCGGTTTCAAATACATGTTAGTCTTAATCCGCAATAATCCTGGACGAATTCAACAACTAACTGATAGTATATAAAGCTATGGTTTGCTAAATAATTATAATTTAACCAAAGCATCCTCTCTGAGGAACAGATTGGTAATAAACCTCAGGACCCGATGGTCTCACTGCAGAGAGAGTGAATAATGTAAGTCAATTATGTGCAGGTCTGACATTAATTCACCCTCGTAAGGGCAGTAATCTTACCTTCGTATACAGGGGCCATCGGTGCAAGGATTTCTGTTATTCATGGCAAAAAATGAAGCGGCAGCACTGTTCACAACTCAATAAAAATCTGCCATCTTGAGCCGCGGACAGAATCGCTGCTGTCTCCTGCATTACTAACCCAGTTCATCAGGGAGAGAAAAGGGATAAAAGAACGAAAAATCACATCCAGAATTTCAATTTGATAATCGGCCCCGGGTGCGTGATGAAAAAAGGATGTCAGCAACTTAACTCCACGGGTCTCGATGCTGTTTTGGCTCCAAAAAAGAGCCAAATTGCAGGTCTTGGCTTCAGCTGGTGATCATGTCTGTGGAGTGAGTGCCTGCAAAAGTTGCAATGAGAGAAACGAGCGAGTGAACGAGCGACTTTGCGTTGTAATCGAACGACGAGACAATCGATTGAATACGGCCTCTAAATCAAACGACGATCTACTCGATCGCGTTAGACCCTACTCTGCCCTTCTGAAAACAGCGAGTTCTGTCAAAATACCTCTGATATGACATGTATTGATTCCTTACTATGATGATACCATGGTATAGTATTGGTTAGATGTTAATACCAAGGTATTCACTGAATGAACGGCTACGGTATGATCCAAATGACATTTTTAGTGTTTCTATCGCAAATAATAATAAACAAACAATAAAAGCCATTAAAAACATTGATATTGTTGTAACAAAATATTTACATTAACGATTTACATTAAGATTTATTATAATAACGTGTTTGAATAAAAACAAACAAACAAACAAACAAACAAAAAACGGTAAAATGACATTATTACAATCAAAATATTGATTGTATCCATCGTTCTTTTCTGCAGGTTGGATGATTCTGCCTGCTAAGAATTGTGTGATTGCCCAGTGACGTCACTGGATTTGCGCAGAATGAAGTCCATCAGAATGGGATTATAGAGATGTAATCTTGAGCCAGAATCGCTTAAACATTCATTACTCTCAAGGTTTCTGGAACCAGATATCCATTTTTAATACATAATAGGCCTATCTGCATTTCATAAAACAATTAATAGATGAACCCATTACATTGTTTTAGTCTGTAACACTCATTTGTTGAGACAATAAAATTGTTAATATTGCAAGGGAGCTTTAATTTGCATGAAGCAAAGATAACATCTATCAAACCATGTTTTAGATTTTGATTTGTATAGATAAAAATGTTTTATGACACACTGAATATGCTGACATGTAACATGAAGAGTAACTACCCCAGCTCAGGCAGCTGTTTATTATTATTATTATTATTATTATTATTATTATTATTATTATTATTATTATTATTAATAATAATAATAGCTTATTGTTAAAGCTCAATAATAATAAAAAGGGATTAAATAGATTCATACAGATGTGAGTTATCCGTCAAAACAAAACAATGATACAAAACAATGATTTAAAATTTTAAAATGCAAAACATCCAACATAGGCTATAAACTGACACAACATGAATGAGCTGTTTGAGTTACTGTTGAAGATATTTTATAGCATGTCATTGTATATTCTTCATTAATATATATATATATATATATATATATATATATATATATATATATATATATATATATATATATATATATATATATATATATATATATATATATATATATATATATATATATATATGAGTAAATGAGTAAATATATGAGTATATGAGTAAATGAGCAATTAAATATGGGGATAATAAATGAACACAAATTTCATGCTCACTTTTCGTTCTTGACAAATTATTATTATTATTAATATTATCTATTATTGTTGTTATCTATTTAAAAATAAAAATACATAAATAAATAAACTGTAGGTACATTTCTATTTCACTAGTCATAGGTGCAAAACTACAAGTACCACAAGCCATTGCGTGGGAAATTGTAGGTATTTTTTTCACACGCATGAAAACTACAAGTTCCAGAACGCCTCCGTGTCATCGCAAGCGGTTGTTGGCAAACATAGGGTAAGCGCGTTGTTTGTAGCATTTACTATAGCGATCAACTAATATTTTCATAACGCTGTAGGTTAACATCCCAGAGATTCACTCGAGAAACCGCAAAGATTATTAGCAGCGAGAATGATCGCTGCTGCTCAGTCATTTGATGTAGCCTAAACTGTGTAACGTTACGGACTTCAAAACAGTAGGGGAAATGTGACAAGACATGACGATTATTGAACTTATTCTTCATATTTGTATTGGAGCAATAGAAACACAGTGTTGCCACTGCATTTTAAACAGCAATAAACCCTTTTCAATGTAAAACAATAAATAAAATGAACGAACATAATATTTCTTTTATTTATTAGTTTTTTTTATTTATTGTAGGCTATTTATTTATTTATTTGTTTGTTTATATGACAAAAATGCACATTAATAAGCTTTTTACTTGTTTTATGCGGCTTAATATATTCCTTATGATCATTATTTTTATATCTCTGATCTCTACTGTCTAATCAAGTACGCATGCGATATTTGGTCCCTTTGCACACTGCTCAATATCCTTAAATGCTCTCGGATTATGTTTAACAGTTATTGATCATATAAAGTCGGCCATGCTCGCGACTGACTGTGTGTGTTACATAAAACACTTTGTGTAGCTTCACAAACATGATTACTGAAGTGTGTCAAGAACTTCAGCCTTAACTGTTAACAGGTTGTAAACATTAACAAAAACAAATGTGAGCGTTCTTTACCTTTAGCTGGTGTGCTTTGGGAGGTAGACTGCTCTTGTGGAAGATGCTGTCTTTTTAGGCTACATTTCTTTGGAGTTTTACTGTACCTCCACACTGACTTTGAAGAGCATCATCACAACGTATCTCAGGGCCTCTTGTTCATAATCAAAAGCCTGTCTTTGGGATTTAGAGAATGCATGAGAAATCATAAAAGCGGCAAGACACATCAAACATGCAAGATCACACTGATAAGCAGTGAAAAAAATAAAGTGCTCATATAAGAAGGTCGAAGGAATCGAATTGTTTGTTTTTTGCACGCTGAAGGGAGTTAGCATTACCTGATTAAAGTTTCTTACAGCATAAAATTAAAAAAGGTTTTTTATAGTTCTTGTAGTTTTATTGATTTTTATAGTTCTTTATTTTATTTATTTATTAACTTGACTGTTGCAACTTCTGAGCTTGTTAACCATTTACATTTTGTATTGATATTAACCACTGCAAATGCAGGTGAGGTGAATGGGTCAGGTGTCACTCACAGGCCAGTGTTTCTATCCTCATTCTGTCTAAATGGAACTTTCTGAAGAAAGTGTAGGTGGTGTTTGCAAATGCAGAACTCGCTAGTGGATGCGCTTGGTTTAGTGACTTTTCGCTTTTGTTTTTGTTTTGTTCTAGATATTACTTGGGTCACTGCTTCAATATTAGTCTATGGGATTTCTTTTCCTATTTTTTCACTGAAAAAGGCTAAGTTTGATGTTCTCTAATGACGACTTGATATGTTTATTCGTTGCTTGTTTTACACTGCAGTGAAAAAATTAACTTATCACACAGAAGTTATTTTCATCTGTTTTTGTTTAGTTTTTTAATGTTTAACTAGCTAGCAGAAGCAAATAACAGGTTTAAAGGCCCAATATGTAAGCTTTTTGGATTAAAATATCCAAAAACATTAGAACAGTGTTATATATTCTGTTGACGTGTAAATGTTTCCAAGAATGTTTAAATCCAGAGAAATAAGCTATTTTAACTAGGACATGGACCGTCACCTATCAATGACATCATATCCGCGTTACCCTCGATCTCTGGTTTTGTTTTATAGAAACCATGGAAACACCAAAGACGCTTTAATATATTATGTGTTTTATTAGACAGGTGAGCAACTGTTTGGATGCATTAACTGACAGAAAACGAATCATTGTTATATAGCCATGCATCTGACAAGACTAACCACAAACTTCAGGAACCAATTGATCCGGAGCAGCTATGTTTCCAGCCATGTTTCCAGTTGAGTCACAGTGTAAACATTTAAGTGCCACTGACGGAAACACATTCACTTTCCATAGTCGCGGACACAAGGTTTAGAAAATAAAAAAAACGAGTTTTAACTCAAAAGTTTATGTTATCGTTGTCTGTAGCCTACAGTGGGCAAACACAGCTGTAACTACAACTACAGCTGTAATCTCATGAGAAAAGCGATACCTGGCAAAGGTTAATATTGAGTGAATAGATAGTGACATCAACTGGACATTTCGCCACCTTTGTTTCCTTGTATGTGATTGGTTGAAGCCTTTTCTGTCGCCGCTAGAGTAAAAAAAAAATATCGACATCGCCGCAGCACATTCGCGTTCGGTGTGGAAGCACTCATTACACAGACAGCTGATCACACAAATTATTCTCACGTCAAAATCGCGTCCAGTGTGAAATTACCTTTATTCTTATTGTTTCAATCATCGTTTTCTTGGTTTACTGCGAGTACCATGTTTTACCATGCCTAATATCGATCTAGCTTACTGCGGTGTGTCTCATAGTAGCCGCCGAGCGAACGCACAGAGAAGCATTATAACATAACTTTCAACACACTCAAATAATGTATCTAATATGATGAAACAGCGCTGCGTACGCATGACCGGAAAAAAGCGGACACGTTTGTCTGCTACATAATGAAAGCTCCACAAAATCTAAGCGTTGTCAAGCTATGTCTTTGTTTTGAATAAGCGACCTCTAGCGGTGAAAAATTACATATTGTGGCTTTAAATCCCAGTGGTGCAATAATATTAGGATAAACTTTTGCTTTATGCAGTTAGCGGTGTAATTCACATGATTCCCTTTTATTTAGTGTTTCTTTGTGTATTATGTCTTTATTTGCCTTCATTGTTTTGTCCAACTGCATTTAGTTTGGCAGCGTCTCTGTGTGCAGGAAGCCAGCGGTGAGAGTTACAGGTCTCATCATGCAGCCGTTAGCGGGCATTCTGGAATGGTTTGGAGTCGAGGCGAGTGGACTTTCAGTGTCTGTGTGCCTTTTCTTGCTGTTCCTCGGCCTCCTTTACTGGTGAGTAAAACAATTTAATTATGAGGTTTCCACTTGCATCACAAACATTGTTCTCAGATTGCAATAGCAGATTTCTCATGCATGACCGATGTTTCTACCGTTAGAACGTTTAACTAACGTTTACCGTTTCCCATGGTGGGAAATTCATAGCACTGTGAGATCCAAACAGATCGGCCTTGTTTTCCTCAGGAGCTGGATGGAATGATCAAATTCCAATCGCACGTGTCTCCACACTTATGTTTTAAATGTCTTCCTGTTTGAATGCAGACAACATCCAGATTCAGTTCCCATTTTACAGTCATGCGAGGGTCAGGCTGAAGGAAATTCATAGTTTTTGCCTCAGGAACACAAATATACAGAAGTAAAAACCTTGCAAGCTCGAGTTTTCAATCCCAACTTGTACTCGACAAAATTTGTCGAGGACAAGTATGTATATGTTCATCACATGATTAAAGCTAGAAACAATCTATAAACATTTAGATGTATAGTAGTGATCAGTTGACTTAACTTAAAAAAGTGAGGAAACACATTGCCTTGAAAAAATTAAGTTGTGTGACCTTGACAATTCCACATTACTTATTTTTTCAATTATGCATGGTTTATTTACTTAATCATTTTAAGGCAATGGGTTTCCTCTGATCAATTTTTATAGTTTATGTACTCCAAAAAATATAAAAGTTTATAATATATACACTACCGGTCAAAAGTTTTAGAACGGTAAGATTTTTAAAATGTAAAAGGTAAAAATGTTTTTAAAGAAGTCTATTCTGCTCACCAAGGCTGCATTTATGTTATTAAACATAAAAAAATCTGTAATATTGTGAAATATTATTAAAATGTAAAATAACTGTTTTCTATTTGAATATATTTTAAAATGTAATTTATTCCTGTGATGGCAACGCTCAATTTTGAGCATCACTATCCCAGTGTTCAGTGTCACATGATCCTTCAGAAATCATTCTAATAGGATGATTTGCTGCTCAAGAACATTTATGATTATTATCAATGTTGAAGAAATTCTTTGATGAATAGAAAGTTCAAAAGAACAGTATTTATCTGAAATAATAAGAAAGCTTTTGTAACATTGTACTATACCGTTCAAAGATTTTGGATCAGAAGTTTTATTTATTTATTTTTTGGAAAAGAACTTAAAGAAATTAAAACATTTATTCAGCAAGGATGCATTAAATTTATCAAGTGACAGTATAGACATTTATAATGTTGCAAAAGCTTTATATTTCAGATAAATGCTGTTCTTTTGAGCTTTCTATTCATTAAATAATCCTGGAAAAAAACTGTACACAACATTGATAATAATAAACGTTAATAAATGTAGAAAAAAGCATATTAGAATGATTTCTGTAGGATCATGTGGAACTGAAGACTGGAGTAATGATGCTGGAAATTCAGCTTTGAATCACATAAATACATTTAATTTTAAAATATATTTAAATAGAAAAAAGTTATTTTAAATTGTAAAAATAATTCACAATAATACTGTTATTGCTTTATTTTGAATCAAATAAATGCAGCCTTGGTGAGCAGAAGAGACGTCTTTAAAAACATTTTAAAAATCTTACCATTCTAAAACTTTTGACCGGTAGGTATGTATGTATGTGTGTGTGTGTGTGTGTATGTGTATATATATATATATATATATATATATATATATATATATATATATATATATATATGTATGTATGTATTATTATTTTTTTTACTAGAAATTAATTTAAAATCATGACCGCATGACTGCAAATCATATAAAATAATTTCTAAAAGTCTGACTGGATAAGCCGTAATGATGAGTCATGGAAATTAATTTGTCATAGAGTATGAGGCCTTTCTTATTTGAACAAGCAACAATAATCCATTTCTTTAATGTGGTTATTATGACACATAGATGCCTGGAGGTTTAGTCATAGTTTCCATATAATTCTGTCAAAGCACGGTGCAGTTTTGATTTAATTTTCTTTTTTGTGATTTAATTACTGCATCAGTGTCCTCTGATCTTGCAATATGTACCAGTTATGCCTTTGCAATGTTTAAAGGGGATTGACACAGTATGCATTGGCATCTTGTGACAGAGTGTCAGATCTTTGTTGGTTAGCGACTAAATTTGTCATTTTATTATAGGACATCAAAAGTGTATGGAACGTTACCAAAAAAAAAGAAAGAAAAAAAACCCTGAATCCAGTCACTTGGAGTACAATGCACATTTTTTCTATTCAGCATCATTTTATAGAGAGTGACATGATTCTGTTGGACAGCAGTGGTCTTTAAAAACAATGCAGTGACTTTAAACAAAAGTGCTCAGCATTTAAATTAAGGATTATTTAAACACTGCTCTTATAATGCAGTGAGAAACTGATTTGCAGGTCTCTATTAAGGATATATTTAGTTTTCCAAATCAGAACTTTATTACAGTGTTGGAATCAGTGAATTTAATTACAGCCATTTTTACAGGGCTTAGTCATAGTCACACCCTTTTTTCTTTAACATTTATACTGTCACCTTTAACAGAGAAAGAACACTGAAAAAGACTTTCTTATGTAGTCCATAGCAACAGGAGTGCTCTGGACAACATCTTGCAGGGTAATTAAGGTTTATGAATTTAAGCCAGTCTAAAAAGTTAAGCAATGTCTTTACTTCCAGTTAAACACAGGTTTGGAGGTTTTCTTATTCTTTTACGTGATTCTTATGTAATGGTGATCATAGCATCACTGCTTTATTTAGTGGGACCACGGCGTGTGTCATCATACAGTATATAGTATTACTATGCTATTCAAACCCTTGGGGAAAAACACTTAAGTCAACTGCAGCTCCAGCTAAAAGATATCTAGAGTTTATTTGTTGAGTCATTTTTTCTAACCACGTTATCTAAGAAATTTAATTATAGGTTATAAAGGTTTTCTATGAAATTTTAATTATTACCGAATATGTATCAGTGAAATATCAAAGAAAAAAGGCACCTTTCATGAATACACTTTGATGATTGTAGAGCATTAGAGACGTGCAATGTTTTTTGTAATGTCCTTCGAGATACTGATATTCAATTCACTGTACTAAAATTATATTTTTGAATTCAGATCTTTAATCTCTATCTATTTATTAATACTGAAATTAAAAATATAATAATCGACTCTCTCTCTCTCTCTCTCTCTCTCTCTCTCTCTCTCTCTCTCTCTCTCTCTCTATATATATATATATAATATAATATAATATAATATAATATAATATAATATAATATATATATATATATAATATATATATAATATATATATATATATATATATATATATATATATATATATATATATATATATATATATATATATATATATATATATATATACCGATCAGGCATAACATTATGACAGGTGAAGTGAATAACACTGATTGTCTCTTCATCACAGCACCTGTTAGTGGGTGGGATATATTAGGCAGCAAGTGAACATTTTGTCCTCAAAGTTGATGTGTTAGAAGCAGGAAAAATGGGCAAGCGTAAGGATTTCAGCGAGTTTGACAAGGGCTAAATTGTGATGGCTAGACGACTGGGTCAGAGCATCTCCAAAACTGCAGCTCTTGTGGGGTGTTCCCGGTCTGCAGTGGTCAGTATCTATCAAAAGTGCTCCAAGGAAGGAACAGTAGAGAACCGGCGACAGGGTCATCGACACACGTGGGGAGAGAAGGCTGGCCCGTGTGGTCTGATCAAACAGATGAGCTACCGTAGCTCAAAAAAGCAGTTTCCAACATTTGATAATAAGTATCAAATCAGCATATTAGAATGATTTCTGACTGGGGTAATGGCTGATAAAAATTCAGCTTTGCATCACAGAAATAAATTACATTTTAAAGTATATTAAAATAGAAAAACATTATTTTAAATTCTACTAATATTTCAGAATATTACTGTTTTTGTTCAGCATAAGAGACTTCTTTCAAAAACATTAAAAACAGTAATGCAAAAGTTTTAGGCCTGTTGCACCCTATTTTTGGAAGTCCATATAACATTAACTAAGAAATTAGATAATAAATGATAAATGATGAACAGAAGAAAGAATCGGTTACTGATCAACTCTTTTTTTCCTCCATGGGGTAATGCGAATGCTGTCCCTGTTATTTAACTTTTAGCAGTCTTACATTCTCTCTCTCTCTCTCACACACACACACACACACACACACACACACACACACACACACACACACACACACACACACACACACACACACACAAAACAAGTAAATTCCTGTCTGTTGGCAAAGGCACGACTGTCATTCACTGTGGACTTAAAGAGGTTAGTTATGTAAGGGCTCACTCTGTCACTCACAGTGCAAAAGGAGATTTATATCAGGGGATGAAACCTTTCTGCACAGGGGTAACTATGACAAAGTGGATCAAACAAAATCTGAATTTTGAGGAGGGTATATCAATAAACATTTTGGGTCAGTCCCAAAACAGAAATAAGCCATATTAGAGGATTAGTCCCTGATTTGAAACTTGAATGCACTGTTAAATATAAGCCTTGCATCCTTTAGATGCATGTCAAACGCATAAACTTAAAATACAAAAGACGCAGGAACAAAGCGTTCTAATCAAATCCGGAGCCAAGTCTCTCCTCTGAGGTCATTCTTGTGTAAAGGAGAAGGCTTGAAATTGTTATTTATTTGCGTCAAACTTGCAATTGATATGGTACATTTCCGGAAACGCAGCAAAATATGGCTAAATGTGCTTGGCAAAAAAACGATAGTTTGGCGAAGAAACCTCCTGAGCTATTCCAGCACATTTCTTTTTCCTTTAGACAAAAAATTGATCTTCAGTGCAAAAGGTTATAGCTTATATAAGAGGCCAGCTTGGACCAGTACATTCAAGGGTTTTTCAATGACAGGGCCTTCAGAGTGTTTGCAATTGGCAGAATGTGAGGAAAGCATGATTAGCAGTGAGCTGAACTTCTTCTGAACTCTGTCCCCTTCTGCTTCATTACGCATAAACCCATGATGAGAGGGGACTGGAGACAGCCGTGGCGTCACCTACTCGAATAAAGCGTTAGGTTCAGCCCTCTTACTTTCGGTCTTACTTGCTGGACTTTGACATTGCAAAAAAAAAAAAATTGGCAACATGAGGAGCTAAACGACTGTTGTTCTGTCAATTTGAAGCCAAGAAGACCTGATCTACATTTGGCCAGTTTATGCTAATGCATTGTTTAGTGGTCCCTGTGGAAGCTTTCGAGAATGCAGCGTGAACTTTGCGTGTGTGTTGCTTTATGATTTGTTTTCTGCAAGTGACATCTAGCTTGTGTAGCAAGGACGTTTGTGTTTACATACTTGCGTATAGGGTTCAACGGGGCTGAAGGCTTCACGGGGTAAAAGGCTCCTTTGATTTGAAGTTAATTTTGCATTAATTTGACCTAATATTTGATGTTTTTAAAAATCTTAGATCGTAGATTTAGAACGCAAAAATTTAATATATTTTGAGACAAGGGTCTTCTTAATGATTTTTCAGTTTTGTTCAAGGTAATTAAAGCAAGTTAAGCAACAGTTATTCAATAACAGAAGAATAGCCTATGTAAAAGTATGGTATTTGGGGTAAAAGGCGCCCCTGCTGTTGGGGCCAAAGGCACCATATTTAACATGATAATAAACAGCCGGCTGACTTTTCCTTTTGTTGAGATGACATGGTTAGATTCAGATTGAAAATATCATATATTAAGTTGGGTGTCCACCTTAGAGATAATCACCATATTTATAATGAAACATCATATTTAAAAATATGATATGAATCTCACTGTAAAAAATGTTATGTGCTATTTACTTAAAAAAATTATGGTAACAAAATGTACCTAAAATTATCCTAAATTATTTAGTCTATGAAACAATTCATTTAATATTTTTAGTGAAATGTGCTTTTTTATTTTAAGTTGACTCTAAAAATGGCGTGGATTAGAGTGAATGGAAATGACCTGTTTATTTTTACTTTGAGTCATGATGTACAATTAATAGACTGTTTGCTGCAGCACAAGCAGAAACAAACTTGTTACTGCACTGGCATTAGCAAAGTTATTGCTCATTGAACAAAGCAACATGCATCATAATATTAGTATACATGCAGTTATCCACAACCTAACCATAAGATCTACTCTTCTGCACACTGGTAACGGTCAAAACTTCAACATAACAGAAACTCTGTGACTGAAACTGATCATTAAACATTAACAGATATTTCCCTTCACTCAAAAACACATAAAATAACACTTAATTTCAATATTAATGCTCCATTTATAGCCATATGCAAAGCATGCTGGGAACCAACAATGATGTCTCTAAATAAAACTGCATAATTGAACATTGATCTTAAAATAAATAGGTCCCTTACTTTTATCAGCTTAATCGTTTCCTCAATTCAAGCCTCAACTGCTTAAGTTTCCTTTAAAAAAATTGGAAAATGTATCTCTTGGTTTTGTTAGTGAAATGTTCTCAGTATTTCTATACAACACTGAACCACAATTTTCTTAAGAAAATATACATACTATTTTTGATTATCACCTTAATTTTTTTGTGTGAAAATTAAAAGACCCATGATCTCATTTTTTACAGTGTATCATATAATAAATTATAATTTATTGTTACTACTGTAACTCTATATTATATTATGGAATCTCCTTCAATGTTTTCAGAATCATTACTTTTTTTTTTTTTTTAAATGATTTTGTTTCTATAGTTTTAAAATATATTTCTATATTAACATATTTTAATGACAGCATATATTAGACATTATTAAAAACATATTATTTTAGCTATATACATAAGTATTTGTATCAATACTGTTTGCCTTTTGCCCTATGCTGGTGAGCCTTTTACCCCATTTGTGGATTAATTGGCCCTTCGCCACCTCATACATTTAAAAGGCTTTTAAACAAAATAAACCACTTTCATGATTTATTTGCACACAAAATCTGTTGCTCCATTAATGTTCAATACAATCATACATATTTTTCTGCAATCATACACTATGGGACTAATGAAAAGCATATTTTTCTTAAGGTTAGCCCCACTTTAACCTGTATCTGGTTTTGTAGAAATCTTCATGCAGGACGTGGGAGATTTTGCTTGTTTAAAATGTTCTCGATGGACTGTATAGCATGCTTAGGGATGCACAATATTGTAGTTGATATTGAATATTTTATTGTGGTGGCCATTTCCCCAGTTTTTTTACATAAGTGACCTTTTTTCCATCATCTAATGCTCACATAAAGTGAAAATCTAATAAGACTATAAAATGTAATCTTTAACAAATCTCAAAATGATGTTCATAATGCACTTTGCATCCAGACGCATTAAATATTATTACTAGTGCTACAAAACCGATTCCAAAAAAGTTGGAACACTGTACAAATTGTGAATAAAAAAGGAATGCAATAATTTACAAATCTCATAAACTTATATTTTATTCACAATAGAATATAGATAACATATCAAATGTTGAAAGTGAGACATTTTGAAATGTCATGCCAAATATTGGCTCGTTTTGAATTTCATGAGAGCTACACATTCCAAAAAAGTTGGGACAGGTAGCAATAAGAGGTCGGAAAAGTTAAATGTACATATAAGGAACAGCTGGAGGACCAATTTGCAACTTATTAGGTCAATTGGCAACATGATTGGGTATAAAAAGAGCCTCTCAGAGTGGCAGTGTCTCTCAGAAGTCAAGATGGGCAGAGGATCACCAATTCCCCCAATGCTGCGGCCAAAAATAGTGGAGCAATATCAGAAAGGAGTTTCTCAGAGAAAAATTGCAAAGAGTTTGAAGTCATCATCATCTACAGTGCATAATATCATCCAAAGATTCAGAGAATCTGGAACAATCTCTGCGCGTAAGGGTCAAGGCCGGAAAACCATACTGGATGCCCGCGCTCTTCGGGCCCTTAGACGGCACTGCATCACATACAGGAATGCTACTGTAATGGAAATCACAACATGGGCTCAGGAATACTTCCAGAAAACATTGTCGGTGAACACAATCCAGCTTACACATCTGGAAAGGCACCATCAATGCTGAAAGGTATATCCAAGTTCTAGAACAACATATGCTCCCATTCAGACGTCGTCTCTTTCAGGGAAGACCTTGCATTTTCCAACATGACAATGCCAGACCAGATACTGCATCAATTACAACATCACGGCTGCGTAGAAGAAGGATCCGGGTACTGAAATGGCCAGCCTGCAGTCCAGATCTTTCACCCATAGAAAACATTTGGCGCATCATAAAGAGGAAGATGCGACAAAGAAGACCTAAGACAGTTGAGCAACTAGAAGCCTGTATTAGACAAGAATGGGACAACATTCTTATTCCTAAACTTGAGCAACTTGTCTCCTCAGTCCCCAGACGTTTGCAGACTTATAAAAAGAAGAGGGGATGCCACACAGTGGTAAACATGGCCTAGTTACAACTTTTTTGAGATGTGTTAATGCCATGAAATTTAAAATCAACTTATTTTTCCCTTAAAATATTGAAATTTGAAACTTCCACATCATTGCATTCTGTTTTTATTCACAATTTGTACAGTGTCCCAACTTTTTTGGAATCAGGTTTGTATCTGTGTGTTTGTCTGTGGTGTGGGTTTTTTTAGCATAAATCTGTTAATAAAAACTTATTTATTCAGTATAAAAATTTATTGTGGACTGGATATTTTTTTTTTTACCTTTTATCACAGGCTTGTAAATGTGAAGGATTAGTAACAACATTGGCTTTAATGCATTGTTAGTTTTTGTGCAGCATCAAACATTTTTCTCCCTCGTTTATATAGTATGCTGTTATACTCCATATAACTCCATATAAAAGCCAGAAACTAAGCTTTTTTTTCCTTTTGCACAGGCCCATCTAAAGAATTAATGGTGCCACCTGGTGATCAACAGTAAAAATTACAAATTTTACCTCTTCCCAACAGGGAAAAACACCAACAATCAGAATGCATGATTATATGGTGTCATGGCTTTGCAATCAAAAAATGTCATTATAATAGAAGGGCAAAAACAGCCACGAACAGTAAATGAACAGTAAATTTAAATCTGATGCTGCACAATGCATCAAAGCCAATGTTGTTATTTATCTTTGACATGCCCAAGACTGTGATAAAGGTTAAAAAAACCAGTCCACAATCACTTTTATATTTAAAATAAGTCATTTTGTGTGTTTTTTCCCAAATCAGTTTTGAATCAGTTTTTGAAAATGTGTAAAACTTGGCAATTAAAGAGTAAAAATCCTGGATTTTTTTTTTTTTTTTTTTTTTTTTAGTAGTTTTGATCAGGACTGAGGTTAATTAATAGATTTATGCAACATTCTTTGAATATATATATATATATATATATATATATATATATATATATATATATATATATATATATATATATATATATATATATATATATATATATATATATATATGATACATTTTACAGCAGTTTAATTTAGTGACATAACGTCCTGGACATCCTGGACATAACGAAAAAGGTAGTGAATTTGCCCACAGTGTATTGTTGAGTGTGTGTGTGTTTTTTTTTTTTTTTTTTTTTTCAAAGCATTTTCCCAAAATATGTGTCAAAATAAGATTTGTCACCAAAAATCATTCCATTTGCTGAAACACAGAGAAAGTTGTGGCCCAATTAAGACTCAACAGCACCCCATAGTGGATGAAAACGTCCCCAACATAACATAAGGGTTAAGTAAAAAGTGTCACGGCTTACCCCACTCTTCCGTATATGAAGTTTAATGCACATCTTCATTACATTCAAAATGTCTCCTTCATAAAGAATGTGAATTCCCCATCTGTGAAACCTGAGAAGTTTGTTTTCCTCTGGAATTGAACTTGCTAATCCCTCTCACTTAACACACTGTGGATATAGGGGCCTTGTGACCATGACCGAATCTCTCCACTGGCAAGGCTGAGTGGAGAAGATGACATATTCTAAAAGATCCTCTCATAAAATTTAAGAGTCGAGTGCGAACCCATCTGTCACCCTTTGACTCTATGCATAAACAACGGGCACAACTTCAAAAAGGTCATGCACTTACAGTGGATGTGTGACATCTGCTGCAATATCTTATGGAGTCTCTCTGTTTCACTTTATTGCTCTTCCATAAGACAAACTCTTTTGGATTCATTGCAGGAGTCTATTAAAACGCTTACTCCTCATGCATGACGTTATTAAACCATTTTAAACACGTGCTGGCAGCCAAAGATGTTAGGTTATGATTCACATAGAATTAAAAATCACCCTATTATTCACCACCTGTATTTAATATCTCTCTCTTCACAAGGATTGAGATCCTACAGTAGCTGAGGAATTGTGGTTACAGTTTGAGCTGGTAACTGAAAGGTGGCTCGTTTTATACCACAAGAAGAAAGTGATCGCCATTGTGCCCTTGAGGAAGACACTTAAACCCAGGAGATTGTCCCTGCAAAAACTTCATGCCACTGTTCTGTGGTGCTATTCAGTGAAAGTCATGTAAACCGATTCCATTGGCCTTGGTGTGGCAGTTTTGTGGCAATTCTGTTCTAGGTTTATAATATAAATAGGTCAGGTTCTAGATGTTGATTGGTTAATACAGGGTTCCATGTCAGGGACTATATATTGTAGCAGAAGGATGCTGCCTTATAAATGATTTTAATGAAGTTTGTGTTACTGTTGTGCTGAAGAGTGGAGCTTGTAGGTTGATTGTACTCCATTATATTAAATGCATTAAAATATATTTGAAAAAGTGTTAATTTACTATGCTAATGTCTGCTATTGTTAGTTAAATATTTGTTTGAGTTACACTACCATTCAAAAATTGGCATTAAGTAACATTTTTGTGAAAATATATATTTTTTAATTATATTATATTAAAAATATATTTTAGAATGTAATTTATATTCCTGTGATGCAAAGCTGAATTTTTAGCATCATTACTCCAGTCTTCAGTGTCACATGATCCTTCAGAAATCATTCTGATATGATGATTTGGTGCTGCATAATATTTTTATGGAAATCATAACATTTTCTAGGATTCTTTTTTGAATAGAAAGTTCAAAAGAACTGCATTTATTTGAAATAGAAATATTTTGCAACAATATAAATATCTTTACTGTCACTTTTGATCAATTTAATGCACCCTTACTGAATGAAAGTATTCATTTTAAACTTTTTAAATCGTACTGACCCCAAACTATTAAATGTTAGTGTACTTTATGTAGAGTTTTATTAGGACTTACTCCAGTTAGGTTTTCGCTGTGGTATTTGAGTTGGGGTTTTTTCTACCATATGATAAGTCAATGAAGTCCCAATGTTTTGTTTCAACAAATTATTTTTTGACTGCAATGTGGCTCTCGAGCAGTGCTAGATTGTGAATATATTCACAGCTGAAGAAGCTGCGTATCATGCCTTACAACAGCCTTTTACTCATAATGCCATAATGTACTTTATTGCTTTGGTATAGTGCATTTAAGATCATTTGGTGCTCTCTGTGTGTGTTTGCTTGGACTAAAATTCCTAATTCTTAACTGCTAGTTTCAGTCGATCTCTCTCTTTACCCTCACTGCAGTGAAATCCCACAGTGCTAAATTTTCTGCTCCCACTGGGTCCCCGGTAGCCCAATCTAAGTGATCTTTGGCCTCCAATGTGAAAGTAGAGACTGTGCGCCTACCATTCAATGCTGATTGTATCAAGCTGTGGACAGCTGACTTGGCAGCAAGGCACTTGCACACACTGTTTGACTTTCTTTGTCATTGGCCAGCCTGTGGAATGGTTATTGTTTAATTGAGGGCCGTTGGACAGCTCATCCATCACAGATGTTAATCATATCAAACATTCACACCTCCCTGAGAAGCTGCTACTCCTCCGTTTCCACGGTGACGGGCACCTAATAAATCTAAATATGGTAATCTACTCTAATTTCACCCAGATCCACCCTCCACTGTAAATGAGCTCGCCGCCGCTCGCCGTGCAAGACCGCCGCTAAGATAGGCCCGCTAATATGGAAATGGAGTACCCAAGCACACACCATTAAAGTCCGTAACCAAATTGTCTTGACACCTCATGCTGCAGATGTGCGGAGGGAGAGTTATACGTAAATTAAATCTCAAATTGCACAACTGTTATTCGATTATGAAGTGACGAAAGTCAGCAGTCGCTTTCGTCAGGCTCTTGGTTTAGTTTGTGGTGGCGCTGTGTTGTAAAGCGCCAAGAAACGACTGATGAGCCCTCCTGCAGCTTGCATTAATTCACTGTCATTAGGATATGATTTCGCATTAGATCATCTTTCCGTTGCTCCTAAAATGTATCTTTTTTTCTGCCTGTGGAGTCTTATGGGATTAATGAAGAAGTGGAGTCTTGAAGACAACCTTGATTAGGGAAGTAGTAGAGGATATTCTTACCCTAGACATTAAATTTAAATTACTTTTAACTTGTAGGGTGCTTTCATAGACTTCACTTTAAAGGAGTAGAGCATCTAAAAGTTCAAATTATGCCATTTTTCACTCGCTCTTATGTAATTCGAAATCTGTATGACTTCTGCATGAGGTTCTGAAGAACTACTGGTCGGCCTTTTCCACGCAATTACAGTGAATGGGGATTGAAGCTTTCAAGCTTTGAAAAGGATGTAAAAGTATCATAAGTGTGGTCCATATGACTTGTGTGCTAGATTGTAAGTTTTCTGAAGCCATATGATAGCTTTGTGTGAAGAAAACAGACCAAAATTAAAGTTGTTATTCACATCCAGTGGGCTGTTACCTGACCGGATCATTGATTCAGTGAGTTGTGAACTGGATCAAATCATGAGCGATTCATTCAGATAACACATTTTTTAAAAGATCTGAGTCAAAAGAACAGTGCTTTGACAGTTTGAATCATTCTCATAAACTCAAGGAGAAGAATTTCAGGGAATAATGACATAAAATTCACTCTGATCTTCGCAAAAAGCTTCAGAGACTTGGAATATTAGATTTAAATTACGTTTAAAGTGTAAAGTGCTCTCATATCATTTTAAAGGAGTAGTTCATCTAAAAATTAAAACCATACCATTATTTACTCGCTCTCATGTCATTCCAAACCTGTATGACTTTCTTTCTGATAGAGGAACACAAAAGGATAGGTTTTGAAGAACTGTACTGATCGCTCTTTTCCATACAGTTACAGTGAATGGGGATTAAAGCTTTCAGTCTTTGAAAAGGATAAATAAGTTCTTTCTGACTAGATTGTATGTTTTCTGAAGTCATATGATAGCTTTGTGTGAAGAAAACAGACTAAAATTATAGTCGTTATTCACGTCCAGTTGACTGGTAACTGACCGGATCGTTGATTTAGTGAGTTGTGAACTGGATCAAATCATGAGCGATTCATTCAGAACACAGATTCATTGAAAAGATCCGAGCCAACAATTCAGATCTTTCTCATGAACTCAAGGAGAATTAGATTTCTAGAATTTCATAGAATAATGACATAAAATTCACTCTGATCCTCGCAAAAAGCTTCAAAGACTTGGAATATTAGATTTAAATTGCATATGAAGTGTAAAGTGCTCTTATAGAAAAATATCAAAAAGAACAGTTTGTTCACAAATCGAATCAAGAATGGGCAGATCTCAGGAATTTCAGGGAATAATGACTTAAAATTCAGCCTGTTCCTCACACAAAGCTGTCATAATCGCTGTGGCTTCAGAATACTTGGAATATAGAGCATGAGTCATATTGACCACTTTTATGGACGCATGTCCTCTTTGAAGCTCATCATTAAAGCCTCATTCTCTTAGTTATTAATACATCAGCACATTATTCAAAATGTCTCCACAGAAAAAAGAATGTCATACTGGTTATAGGACGACATAAGGGTGAGTAAATAATGACAAAAATGTTTAAATACTGATAGAATTTGTGGATGAACTATTCCTTAAGTCATTGTCCTTTTATATCACGTCTGTGAGTTTCAGATTGATACAGAATCTCTCAGCCATCTTTAACGAGTCAGTGTGGCGAGACGTGCCGTAGTCCCTGCTGAGGGCTGGAAATAGCACCGTGTTTTGTGTGGAAAGGCTCGGAAGAACAGGATTGGGTCCTGGGGAGGTGTTATGGAACCGGAGGGACTCGCATGACTAATGCCGATGAGAGAGATGTCACAGCAGGCCCGTTCACACTTCTATTTTAGCGCCATTTTTCAGCCTATTTTTGGTTATTGTTGTTTCACAGCTGGCTACACATGTGCACCTGCACACACAATGCACTTCGGGAGTGAGGAGGTGACAGGGCAAGATATAATCCTTTTCAAAGCTGCCTTCTCTCATGGTTTATTCCTTTTCCTCCCCTTTCTCTTCACTTTAAATAAGCACGTTGATGAATGGTTGACGATGGTTCGGCACGAGAAGACGTGTGAACTCCTTCCTCTGTAGTCTGACACGGACGGAAGCTATAACAAGGAATAAGTGTTTGTGTGTTTAATAAAGGCTGGTATGCTGAATTGTAAGTGCACATCGTGTAATGATGAGAGGAATTAGAAGTCATTAAAATAAACCCTTTAAACTCAGCGAAGGGCTTTTAACATGCAGCCATTAGTTTGCATAGCACGGCGACACGGGTCGGTAAACAAGGATATCTTACATCAACTGTGTAGGTTGGTTATCTCTTCTACAGGCAGCACTCAACAATCCCTCTGGGTACAGTAACAGCACAAAACCTTGGTAAAATAGATGTCTGCATGAATCCATCTCCAGTTGTACACAAATCAACTGTAAATATGCCAAGCTCTAAATCGTTCGATAATAGCTATTTACTGACTGTCATAAAAGCTGCTTGCTGTTTGTTCAATGATATGCATCAATAGCTAGAGTATCCATTTAGGTTTATAGACCAAAAGCAAATGGGTTTATAGACCCAAATTTCTGTGTACATATGACCAAAAGATTATAGGTAACTTTTTTTTTTTTTGTTTAAAATTAACAAAATTTAAGTCAATACATCATGAGTCCTTCTTCCAAAACATGTTTTTGTCGTACCCTGATTCACTATAGGCTTACGCCTATTAGGGTTGTTTAGTTTTTTCAGGAAATTGCATACATGCGTCACTTGTCCATGCGTGTCTCGTCTTATCCGTAAATAGAGAAAAGTTGACGCATATATGGCGCGGGAGTGGCATAGGTTAGTTGTCACAATGAGCGAGAAAGGTTGACATGGAGCATGCTAAATCTCGAACCTCTGGAGAATCACCCGTTTTAAAAAATGCCAAGCAGAGGAGAGTTTACTAGCAAAAAGAGAACGTGACAGAGCTCGTAATAATACAAGAATCAACATTGGCTTGGCTTTTCGGAGATGGCGAGAACTGAGGGGTTTTAAATGTTGTAAAAACTAAGCGGAGATGGCGTTTTTATTACTCGACACCTGAGTGAAGTATTTTATTAAACGGATAAATTGCCTTATGTACCTTATCTAGGTACTTAGCATTATCTGTTGTGAAGGGTCATTTCATTATTGTTCATTATTCACTATGGTCTTCAGATAGTAAGCTTGAGATCCTTTCCATCTAAACTGGTTATATCTTTTAAGCCTAGTAGTAAATGTTTTATGAGCAGTAGGATAACCATATTTATTCGCACAGTTACACAAAGCCAAAGCACAACCAAAACTATGTTCTTCTGCAAAATGCATGCAGTTTTGTTTTTTTAATCGCTAGAGGGCCAAACATTACTAACACGACAAGACAAGGTCTTAAGATAGTCCCAGACTAAAATGCATGTTTGAGCTGTCATAACTGAAAGCAACTTGAACTGGATTACCTAAAAATATATCAGTGCCATTGTTTTGTTTCACGCACACAAGTAGTTTTTTTTTCTAAGGAACGTTTTTAAAGCTAAATGTCCTAATTGAACTAAGATCTAATCCTGTCTGTGAAACCAGCCCCCCATAGTGTACCTTTAATATTTGTGAAGTATTATGGCATTACAAATATTTAAATCATTTAAGTAATTGACCTCATTTTATTATTTTCTTCTTTTATTTGTAACTTGGCACAAACCATAAGATACAATTATTCAATAAATGTAAAAACAGTATCTTTTATGGACACATTTTGATGGAAAATTGATTCAAGAACCACTGAAAAAATTATAGAATAATGTTTTTTTGACTTTATATAATGTATTGAAGTAATGATAGGCCTTTCAAAAAAAAAAAAAAAATATTGCATTATTATTTGAACAGTTATGTACATTGCAATCAATTTTTTTGAAAAGTGTCTTATGCTCTACAAAGCTGCATTTGATCATAAATACAGTAAAACAGCATATTGTGAAATATTATTACAATTTAAAATAACTGTTTTCTGTTTTAATGTTTTAAAAATGTCACATGATCCTTCAGAAATCATGCTTATCTGCTGCTCATTGTGTATGCCTCTGAGTCCTGTGTGTGATTGATTATGTGACAGGGGAGAATCTTTGAAATTCGTAGCTGTGAGCGTGTGTCAAACTGGAAGCCCCTGTATGAGCCCCTGTGTGGATGAATGACACATCTAATTTGTGTTTCTTAAGAGATTTTCAGGCTGAAAAATATTTTAGTCTGTGATGTCAGATATTAGCCTTGTGATTTGGTATTAGACGATAATGAGGAATCTTTGTTTTATGGTAATAGGATTGCCACACTACCAGCAGTTAAAAACAGGGTTGTGCAAACTTCAGAAATGAAAAATTGGCTCCCTTTTAATTCATAAGTTAGATTTTAAATTGAATTGGCCACACCACACAAGAAGTTGTGTTGGAATGATAGGAAGAGGAACTCATAGAAATTCAATGCATTTTGCATAGATAGATAGATAGATAGATAGATAGATAGATACACCGATTAGGCATAACATTATGACAGGTGAAATGAATAACACTGATTATCTCTTCATCACCTGGTAGTGGGTGGGATATATTAGGCAGCAAGTGAACATTTTGTCCTCAATGTTGATGCGTTAGAAGCAGGAAAAATGTGTAAGCGTAAGGATTTGAGCGAGTTTGACAAGGGCCAAATTGTGATGGCTAGACGACTGGGTCAGAGCATCTCCAAAACTGCAGCTCTTGTGGGATATCCCCGGTCTGCAGTGGTCAGTATCTATCAAAAGTGGTCCAAGGAAGGAACAGTGGTGAACCGGCAACAGGGACATGGGCGGCCAAAGCTCATTGATGCACGTGGAAGGCTGGCCCGTGTGGTCCGATCAAACAGACGAGCTACTGTAGCTTAAATAGCTCAAGAAGTCAATGCTGAATGCTGAATCTGATAGAAAGGTGTCAGAATACACAGTGCATCGCAGATTATTGCATATCATTTTACAGTGAACCAGTGAAAATCATCATGGCATAAAAAATTAATGCTTATACACATTAGATATTCTGTGCAAATTAATAAATGATAAAATTATCCTTATTTGATACTATCTGCAGTTCATTAATTCCAAAGTGGCATGTTACTTATGTTGAGAGATGCGTAAATGTGAAAAGGTTATTTCAAGAGATTTTTATGGCAGTGAGATCAGATTTTGTACTAAGATGCATACTCCTAAACATTGAATAGCATTTGCATATATGTTTAAATCATATGTTTGCATTTGTACTTTGTATTTTAAACTCATTTGGGCCTCTGTCCTGTGTTTTGTTGTTAGCTGTGTCACTAGCTTTGCTGTCGCAGATTGTTTGGTGTTGTGTTGGATCATAGAGCCTCCTCTTCCACAGCTGATCAATCGCAGAAGCTCTCTGCTCCCAGAGATAAATGTGCAGTTTGAGCTCACTACCGCGGCGTGACCGCCAAGCGTCTGATCCAGGTCTGGGTACTCCATTGGGGAGCTCGTCCTCTGCCCACCACCAGACCGCTTAAGCAGTTCTGGGCATCTCTTTCCCCATGCACACACTCACACACACACACACACACACACACACTCACCCAGGCCCACGGCACCATCAGCAGACTATTGAGCAGAGAGCTGGTAAATTGCGGCCCATGTGACTGCGACTATAGCTGCACACTGTGAGGCGTTAGTGTTTGCGTGAGAGCGAAAGAATGGAGTTTGTGATTTTGTGGCCATGATAAAACTCCTGTCCGATGGGCTAATCCTGCATGAATCAATGCGCTTTTATTGGTGCCCATTTTTAATAGGCTCTTACAATAGAAAAGAGATCAAATGTGTCATGGATGATCAAGAGAGAAACTAGAAGCAGCTCAGAGCAATTATAGCCTGCGCTTTTATGCCCGGCAGGATCAATGTGTGCGTCTGAGTGCTTCAGGACCTATTTGCTGATACTAACTTGAAGTCTGTCTCTGACACAAACAAACTCTCTGCTATGTAAACTCTGCTACGTTTTCTGTAAACTGAGCTTGAATGAATTTTAGTGTTGTGGGATGCGAGTGAATATTGTGTAATTATGAGTGTTTGTGATTTGTGTATGATAAAGACAAGGAGAAAGTAGTCTCGTGAATCCAGAGTTTTTATTATGAACATAAAGTCTCCTGGTGATTCTGGCCGTAATAAAAGTCTGATCATAATATACGATCATATATAAAAGATAAGTGTGCGACCGTAGTTTATTTTGTTTTTACAGATTAAGGACGTTTAAGACAGGTTTATCCGAAATGGGTTATATCGTAAACATATATCAGAGAAAAACTCAAAAAACTGCGCAGGAGTGTACAAAAAACACTGGAGAAATTGGTGTAGAATACAGAATGTATGTCGGTCTAAAAGTAGTAAATTGGCTTCTGCATTTTCTTTAGTATTTATGAATATTACATTTTTTATATTTTGTTTAATTTGCATGCATCAGATGGTCAGTGAAAGGGCACAAATATTTGTACAAATAACTTTGCTTGAAGATGATAATCCACCACATAAAGACTGGAAAATAACTTTTGAAGTCCCATCTGGAATTACTGTTATCTCTTTTATATCTCTATAATTGCCCCTGGGTCAAAATTTGAAAGGCAAACAAACGGATGTCCCAGAAAGAAAGAGGAAGCTACTTGTCTAGTCATAGTACGCTGTAATAAAAGGTAATAAGGAAAGAAAAAAATAACTTAATAAAAAAATTAAAAAATAAGATTTTCCATGCCTGATTGGTAGATATTTTTTCTTGTTTTAAGCATAAATTAATTTCATTTCAGAAAATAAAACACACCCCCGGTTTCACAGACAAGGCTTAAACTAGTCCCAGACTGAAGTGCAGGTTTGAGCTGTTTTAACTGAAAGCAACACATCTTAAAACATGTCAGTGCCATTGTTTTGTCTCAAGATGCACACAAGTTATGTTTTTTTCTAAGGCACATTTATAAAAGGTACTTAAATCCCCTAAATGAACTAAATCCTAATCCTGGTTTAATCTAAGCCCTGTCTGTGAAACCGGCTTTTATATTTTATGTGATTTTGCTTTTAAAGTATTTTATTTTAAAAAGTTTAGATATTTATCCTGAAAAATGACGACTACATTTTGAGTAAGAAAATCATGTAATGCTATGATATCAAGTATAATATGAGTTAAAAGGAACATATTTCAATTTGGTGGTGATGAAAAGGTACTTAAGCTTGACTTATGGGGTTGTGCAAGTAAGGTTGGAAAACACTGCCTTAAAATGCTACCTACATAGGCAGCTAAATAGCTTTTGAAATAGCTTTTGCCATAGTTTGAGCATCTTGAGTCTTTATCAGAAAAAAAAAGCCCTTTTCCCCCACTACAGAATCTGGACAGCAACTTTTCAGTTTCTCACCCGTCTTTCACCTCACAATGTATCTCTCCTCCTTTATGACACTTTTGGCCTTAATGAGAACATTGGCTGTCCTGTTCCTTCCAACCACACTCTGAAAACAACACAGCGAGTCCCTTGCTGTCAGTCAGACATGGTTGTTTCATTCTCTTCTTCCATTCCAAGGACTGTTCGTACACCCCAAAGTTACAGGTCACCCTAAACACATAAATTTTAATGACTTCATGATGTGCAAGTTTAAACCGAAGCTCAGCAAACTATAATATCAGCCTTGGAGACAGTTGTGTTTGTGAAGGTGTTCAGCTGTGCTTGTGTGCACATACATTTTTTAAGTTGAAACATGTTTGATATGTTTGTGTCGGTGGCCAGCAGTGAACCTTCCTTACCTTGTAGGACCTTTAAAATTAAAATTTGGGAAGGACTGAGTAAGGCTGAGGTAAATATTTAACAAGGAGGCTGGGTGTGAATTTTAGTGGTATTTTAAGGACTGTCTTCCACCCTGGCCTTTTCCCAGTATATTTAGCCTGTGGCACATCTCTCTCTCTCTCTCTCTCTTTCAGCCCCTGGCACAGGGCTCAGAAACGGCCAGTCGTATTCACTGATAAGCTACATCAACATCTGTTTATCTAGCCTGGAGAGACACATAGAGGAGATGCCTCGCTGGATTTGTCAGTCAGCTCAGGCTCGCATTGAACAACAATTGATCATCATGCAGTGGTGTGCTGTCTTGTGTAAACTTAATTATTGTGCTGTAGGTCTGTAGTCAAATAATTAAATGGACATATACTGTACTGTAGCCTACTAAACAGACATATTCAAAATTGAGCGGCAAAAATGGGTTAGATAGCATCATTGTATTGGCATCTAAAACACGAGCACATTAATTTGACTTTGCACATTTACACATCAACATCTATTCAGGGTTCAGCAGCATGACCAGCCATGATATAGGAAATGTGAGCTACAGTATTCCAGTAAACAGAGATTATTCGATCGTAATGGTCATTTACATATAGTGTATAGAACCACTTAGAAGGGACTTGAATCAGTTCTTGATTTTGTTTTTGAGGTCTTTTAGAATAGGTTTTCGTGCTTGAACGTTCAAAAACCACATTGTTTTTCCCACATATTTTACATTATTGCATCACCTCTCTTTCTAGTCTGTCTGTAACGCTTTGTTTAATCCTGGTCTCTATGAAGCCCCTCCTTCCGAAAACCACAGTGTGCTCTGATTGGTCGGCTGGACCAGTGTGTTGTGATTGGGCAAACGATTTGAGCGTGTTTTGGAAATGTCACGCCCCTTACCATAACCACGAGATTCAACAAACTACTAGCGGTACTCAAGGCATCGCCCCTTTTTTTTGCGTATACCTTGAGCGGGAATAATTTAAATGGGGAACATTGTGACCTGTACATTCTCAGAAGAAAACTTAAGACTATAATCAAGGATTTCAAACTGTGATATAGAGAATAATTCCATTTGGACTGGACTTTGGACTTTGTAACTTTTTTCATGTAACATTGAAATTGTAAAAAAAAGATAATAGGACATGATAATTCACCTATAAATGAAAATTGTCATTTATCTTTTATTGTCACCCTCATGTCGTATCAAACCTGACTTTGTTTTTTCTCTGTTACTTGGACCCCAATCTTTTGCAAAACATCTCCTTTTGTGTTCCAAAAAATTATATAGGTTGAGAAGCGTCGCCTGCAGTGGACATCCAACCCGGCCTGCATCCAAGTGTGACGTCAGAACCCACGCCCATGTCCAAATAAGTCACATTCTCATTAACTTTGAAACAGGAAGAAGCATCGAGAACTTAAGGGCACAATATGTAAGATTTTTGGATTTAAAATATCCAAAAACCACTAGAACAGTATTATATACTTTGTTGTACATTTTGTTGTACATTATCCCAAATATTTCCAAGAATGTTTAAATCCAGAGAAATAAGCAATTTACCCTCGTTACCCTCAATTTCCGGTTTTATTTTGTAGAAACCATGGAAACACCAAAGACGCTTTTAATATATTATGTGCTTTATTAGGCAGGTGAGCAACTGTTTGGATACATTCATTGGCAGAAAACTAATCATTGTTATATAGCTCAACACAGTTTGTCTTATTGCTTAAGTCTTGTTTTCATGATTTACAGCGAATACCATGTTTTACCATGCCTAATATCGATCTAGCTTAAGTCTCTCATAGTAGCAGCCGAATGAATGCACAGAGTAGCATTATACCATAACTTTAAACACACTTAAATAATGTATGTAATATGATAAAACAGCACTGCATTACCCCACATACGCATGAGCGGAAGAAGCGGAAGCAGTCGTCTGTGGCATAATAAAAGCTCCACGAAATCCAGGTGTCATCAAGCTACGCCTTCATTTTGACTAAGTGACCTCTATTGGCGAAAAATGTCATATTGTGGCTTTAACCCTCACGCCTAATTATTTTTCATGTACTTCTTATATTTCTTTTTTTATGACAGACCGCACTGAAGCCCACTCAAAACCTACCCTTACACCTAAAAAAACCTTTTAATCTGGAACCTACATACTGAAACCCACCTAAAACCTACCCTTGTGTCTGAAACCCACCCTAGTGTCTGAAACCCATTCAAAACCTACCCTTGTACCTAAAAACCCTTTCAGTTGGAAACCAACATACAACAAATCAGGTTTCCGGGGTGGAACAAGGATGGGGAGTCACAAGGTGACGTATTGGACACGGGCGTGGCTTCTGGTGTCACACTTGGATGTGGGCGGGGGTTGGATGTCCACCGCAGGATGCAGTGAGCCCTACTTGTACAGGTTTGGAATGATTATGATAAATTGTGATTGCGAGATTTTCATTATTTGGGTGAACTATCATTTTAAATGCACGGTAGCAAAAACAGCCTGCTAGGCTGTGAAGGTGGAAAATGTACAACTGGTAATATAAAACTAAATTGTTTTTGGGGCAATAAACTTTTACTAACAATTATAAGCAGACTTGAGTGAGACAAAAAAAAGTCACAAAAGTGTATATCAGAATAAAAAACCTAGTTAAATTCCTACCTAGACAGCATTTAAGGCATCATAAATGTGCTTTCAACATGAAGGCAACATTATAGCTGTCTCATTTTGAAGGTTGCACCCTCTAGAGGTCATACATCACAAGCTTTGCTCATTTCAAAAAAGTAACCAAATACATTCCTTGTGAGGCATAAATTACTGTTCTTTCTTTCTCTGGAATGTAATGGTTACATTTTTTAAATGAGAGCCTCGGTGATGTATGCGGCGAGAGCTGGAGACACAGCATACATTATGTCTACTAAGATATCTTGTTTTGAATGCATTGCATATATAAGAAAGTCCTATAATGCAACATTGTCAATTATATCCAAGATAGCAAATAAATCAAGAAATATGTTTTTTTCTCAATATTGAACAGTTGGATTCACAATTCTATTATTTGTGTGTACTATGTGTTTGTTGTTCTTATTAGAGTATTGTGTTAGTCTAGCAACATGCTAATGCCAAACTCTTATCAGAATCTTCTGAATGTTGCGTGTGAATGACCTGCTGTCAATGTTTGAGCTTTTTAGTTTAGTCACTTTATGATCAGTTTTGGTTTAGATGCTGTCTTTGAACTTATCTCCCTTCATAATATGGAAATATGCTACATTCTGCTTTATATGGGTTTTGACACACTTCAGTAAACACCTGCTCTATGGAGAAACACATTAATTCTGATGTTCCCTAAAGAGATTTTTGATTGAACTTAAACTGGAACAAACTGTTGACAATGTTCCAAACTGCATGTTTTGAAGGACAAATCAACTTTGGTCCTGTTTTGCTGGAAGACTTTCCCACAACTATCGGGGATAAACCTGATCTCACCCTGTTGAGCACTGTGGATGTCTTTCTCATTAGTTCTGTGTTCACTTAACCAATAATGAGTTGAAAGACTGGGGGATGTTTGTCTGGCAACTGGTGGTGAATACATTTGTGTTGAAGTGAGAAATGATTTTGAATCTGGACATGGACAGATTGGGCCGGGGATTCATCGTCTTTCAGCACCGGACAAGCGTGTTAGGATGCGACGTGCTTCTGTGTAATTAAGAGCGTGTCATAAAATGAGTTATCATTCCAGCTTTTTTTTTTTTACAGCACATGTTAAGACCCGCTCTCTAATCTGACAATTAATATGGTAATGAACTCCTGCCGAGCTAGAGATTATGGAAGAGATGGATGTCAGAATCTTTTGGTTACAGTACTTTTTTTTTTTTTTTTTTTTTTGAGAAAGATGATGCAGTTACTTTTCGCCACAGTGCTGAAGTCAGTCCATATTTCCATTCAAACACAATTAGAAAAAAACATACAAGAGTGTTTATTCAACTATCAACACTTTTGGCACTGGGTCTTTTAGACTGTACACACATACATACACTCTACACTAAATATCAGTGGACATGCCTCATAGAACAATTGTCAGTTTTTTTGTTTTTTCTATATATTCTGATCTGTCATGAAAGTAATTTTGGAAATATTAGTTAAAAATTTTGGAATAGTGGTTGCTCAATGTAATATATATATATATATATATATATATATATATATATATATATATATATATATATATATATATATATATATATATATATATATATATATATATATATATATATATATATACACCGATCAGGCATAATATTATGACCCCCTGTGTTGGTTCCCCTTTTGGTGCCAAAACAGCCCTGATACGTCAAGGTGGGGCCTCCATAGATTGGACTTGTTTGTTCAGCACATCCCACAGATGCTTGATTGGATTGGATACTCCATTTGGAGGCCACATCAACACTTAAACTTGTTGTTGTGCTCCTCAAACCATTCCTGAACCATTTTTGCTTTGTGGCAGGGTGCATTATCCTGCTCAAAGAGGCCACAGCCACCAGGGAATACTGTTTCCATGAAAGGGTGTACATTGTCTGCAACAATGCTTAGGTAGGTGGTACATGTCAAAGTAACATCCACATGGATTATAGGACCCAAGGTTTCCCAGCAGAACATTGTCCAAAGCATCACACTGCCTCCGCTGGCTTGCCTTCTTCCCATAGTGCATCCTGGTGCCATGTGTTCCCCAGGTAAGCGACGCACCCAGCCATCCATGTGATGTAAAAGAAACATCTTCCATTGCTCTGTGGTCCAGTTCTGATGCTCACATGCCCACTGTTGGCTCTTTCGGCGATGGACGGGAGTCAGCATGGGCATCCTGTCTGGTCTGCGGCTATGTAGCCCCATCATCACAATTTTGTGATGTCCTTTGTGTTTGCTCATTTTTCCTGCTTCTAACACATTAACTTTGAGGACCAAATGTGTTCACTTGCTGCCTAATATATCCCACCCACTACCAGGTGCTGTGATGAAGAGATAGTCAGTGATATTCACCTGTCAGTGGTCATAATGTTATGCCTGATCAGTGTATATGTGTGTGTGTGTGTGTGTGTGTGTATATATATATATATATATATATATATATATATATATATATATATATATATATATATATATATATATATATATATATATATATATATATATATATATAATATATATATATATAAATATATAAATAATAAATGGTTTAAAATTGAAAGTCTGGGTCTGGGACAAAGACAGATGTTGAACCAATAAAATACATAAAAAGACATTTGATTAATACCCAAAATAAAGCCATGGTAAACCGTTTAATATGACCTTCATATAACAAAAAGTTGAACTACGTTAGTTTAAATAGAAATCATCTCCTGGGAAATTAAAGTGACTGTAGTTGAAGAAAATATGTTTCTTAACTTGCAAATGGTTTTAGGTGCACCAGCGTTAATGATTATTTGCACATATTTGAATAAAGTACTCTGTTCTCTTTCTAATGGTGGATTATTAGGACATTTGTTTAACTTCTAGGGGACAAAAATGCACTCTTTCAGAGAATAACGACTCATCATCTCCCACGGCTCACTTTAAAGTTAAAAGTGGTCCAAGTGCTAGTGTGTCAGCAGATGCAATCCTCATGCATAATGCAAGTCTCCTTTTCCATACTCTGAGGAAATGCAGCACTTGCCAGTGCTCTTCGATACAGCTTGTGTCATCATGCTTTTGCACAAACCAACACTTACACCCTGTCTACAAGAAGCACAGGGTTGTCGTCATTGATCCTGGCTCATATGACAAAGAAAGCCCACTAAGGTATTGCTTTACTCACTGGGCCCAGGTAAAGATGATACGTGTACATAAACTTTTTGTCCCAGGACCTAATACCCAAAAATTTAAACCGAGAATGTTCCCTTCCCTTTATCAACAAAGTTGTCTAGTTCATGTATTATGCTTGCAGCTTCAATGACTCTTGTAGCAACTGAGAGATTACACAGTAAATATTGTATATATAAAATGATACAATTTTAATTTAACATTTATATTAGATTTAAAGATGTATAGATTAAAATTATTATATATAAATTAAATTTATTATTGTTATTAAATTATTAATTTATCACACTGCCGTACTATTTAAAGGTGATGTGTGTAATTATTTTGAATCTGGTAAAGCATAAAAATATCATAATGTTTGCAGATATTTAGGACTCATGCTCGGTTCACATTGTTTCCCCAAAAAACAATTCCACAGCCAGTTATTCTACTTTGAAATGTGCATTCTGTGTCGGAATGTCTGTTTTTCTTTTGGTCTGTTTGATCCCGCCCACTGTCAAATTAGCTAATAGTATTTCGACACCCCAGGTTGCCAGTTGGCGGAAAACACAGCGTATTGCAGCCATGGAAGCCAACAAACAAACTGGGTCAGAGATCGCAGACTCTACCGGGCCTAAAAAGCCTTGGCATCTATCTGAAAATCTCTATGACCAGAGGAATATTAAAACATGGATAAATCAACTATATTGTCAGGCTTGTTGCCTTTCATTGTCAATTGCACGTGTTCCTGTTGTGCCCTCAATCTGGCAACCCGCATGAGCATGGGGGCACTTGGAACTCTCTCCAATATTTTGAATTTGGACTGCAGTACACATTTCAACCTCTAGTTGTCAATATTACATACTGCACCTTTAAAATGACCATGCACAATAATATACAATTTTAACTTTAAATCTTGATGATTAAAAGCATCCAATGGACATCACTTACCCATATGTTTGCAATTTTGCAGCATAATTTCCTTTTCCTTCTAATGATTTAAAAAAAAAAAAAAAAAAAAAAATGTATCCTCTTATTGCATTTACCTTCTCTCTATGTGGCTTTCTAATAAAGCAAAATCATGCAAATTGACCTCAAACTGTACAGCGGCTTACACTGAATGTCTTTTTCTTTTAATAGGTATTCCATCTCCCCTTTCTCAACCTTGGAACGGTGTGGCATCAAGCACCCAAAGCCCTGGCCGTTTTTTGGGAACCTCATGATGTTTCGAAACGTAAGGCCTTTTGTTTATTTCATAATGAATCACAAAACTCATCCACACACTTTCTCACTCATGCACACACCTTGTACCACCCTCCCAAAGCTGGAAAAATGATATTTCTCTCAGTGAGCCTCACTTCATTAGATGTGTTCATTAAAGATGACTCACCGCTAATGACATCTAATGCCATGCGATTTCCAAACAGATTACCCTCTCTGCTGAATGATGTACTTTTATGACGATAATATAAAAGATGGACGGGGAGAGTGGGTGGGTTTAATATTGAAAAATTAATACTTTTAATTCCTCCTGTAAATTTAATCTCAGTCCCAGGCTGAAATGTAGCAAACCAACAACTACCTTGAGGATACTAATTTCTGTCTGTCTGTAGTTTAATGATAATGATTTGATGTGTATTATAGGAAATAAAGGCCAAAATTTCGATGCTGTAGGGCTGTTCGATTCCCTGAGAGGTTTAAAGCGAGATTAATTTGTGAATGTGAATTGCCTGGATTCATCCAACAACCAATAAGGATGAATTTCATAATAAGAACATATCCAGCACTTATTTCACCCTAAAGAACAAGAGAAAATTAGGCTTATTTTTGGACCATTATATGACGAGAGGGACATACCGAAGATGAATACCACATTCTGAAATTCATGTTCATTTTTCTATTCAACAGAAACCAATTGTTAATTTGTAATTTGAAATAAAAACCCTTTCTGATAGTATACTATATTATAGGACAGTAACTGTATTTTTGTACTTTAAACAGCAATGAACAATAATGACCTAAATGAGAATTTGTTGGAAACATTACTATTTTTATGTTATGCTCATCAAGGCTGCATTTATTTGATCAGAAATACAGAAAAAAAAAAAAAAACTTAATATTGGCGGCATAAAACATTTTCAATGCAGGAAAAACCCTGGCTTCTATTTTAATATACTTTAAAGTATAATGTATTTCTGTGATGCAAAGCTGAATTTTCAGCATCATTACTCCAATCTTCAGGCACATGATCCTTCAGAAATCATTCTGATATGATGATTTGATACTCCATTATTATCAATGTTGGAAACAGTTGTGCTGCTTAATATTAATATTACAATATAATATAAATCTTTACTGCCCTTTTTTATGAGTTTAACACCTTACTGAATAAAAGTGTTCATTTCTTTTAAAACAAGAAATATTTTTTGAACGGTAGTGTACAAACCCGATTCCAAAAAAGTTGGAACACTGTACAAATTGTGAATAAAAAGGAATGCAATAATTTACAAATCTCATAAACTTATATTTTATTCACAATAGAATATAGATAACATATCAAATGTTGAAAGTGAGACATTTTGAAATGTCATGCCAAATATTGGCTCGTTTTGGATTTCATGAGAGCTACACATTCCAAAAAAGTTGGGACAGGTAGCAATAAGAGGCCGGAAAAGTTAAATGTACATATAAGGAACAGCTGGAGGACCAATTTGCAACTTATTAAGTCAATTGGCAGCATGATTGGGTATAAAAAGAGCCTCTCAGAGTGGCAGTGTCTCTCAGAAGTCAAGATGGGCAGAGGATCACCAATTCCCCCAATGCTGCGGCCAAAAATAGTGGAGCAATATCAGAAAGGAGTTTCTCAGAGAAAAATTGCAAAGAGTTTGAAGTTATCATCATCTACAGTGCATAATATCATCCAAAGATTCAGAGAATCTGGAACAATCTCTGTGTGTAAGGGTCAAGGCCGGAAAACCATACTGGATGCCCGTGATCTTCGGGCCCTTAGACGGCACTGCATCACATACAGGAATGCTACTGTAATGGAAATCACAACATGGGCTCAGGAATACTTCCAGAAAACATTGTCGGTGAACACAATCCAGCTTACACATCTAGAAAGGCACCATCAATGCTGAAAGGTATATCCAAGTTCTAGAACAACATATGCTCCCATCCAGACGTCGTCTCTTTCAGGGAAGACCTTGCATTTTCCAACATGACAATGCCAGACCACATACTGCATCAATTACAACATCATGGCTGCGTAGAAGAAGGATCCGGGTACTGAAATGGCCATCCTGCAGTCCAGATCTTTCACCCATAGAAAACATTTGGCACATCATAAAGAGGAAGATGCGACAAAGAAGACCTGAGACAGTTGAGCAACTAGAAGCCTGTATTAGACAAGAATGGGACAACATTCCTATTCCTAAACTTGAGCAACTTGTCTCCTCAGTCCCCAGACGTTTGCTGACTGTTATAAAAAGAAGAGGGGATGCCACACAGTGGGATACATGGCCTTGTCCCAACTTTTTTGAGATGTGTTGATGCCATGAAATTTAAAATCAACTTATTTTCCCCTTAAAATGATACATTTTCTCAGTTTAAACATTTGATATGTCATCTATGTTGTATTCTGAATAAAATATTGAAATTGGAAACTTCCACATCATTGCATTCTGTTTTTCGGGTTTGTATATTGTTAGAAAAGATTTCTATTTTATTTGTTAAAAGATTTTTAAATAAATGCTGTTCTTTTTTACAATTTGTACAGTGTCCCAACTTTTTGATAATAAATCAGGAATCGGGTTTGTATATTGTTAGAAAAGATTTCTATTTTAAATAAATGCTGTTCTTTTTTTCCAACTTTTCACTGTAAAAAAATAAATACACTGTAAAAAATATATTGTTGGTTTAACTTAAAAAGTAAGTAACCTGGTTGCCTTAAAATGTTGAGTTCATTGAAATAAAAATTTGAGTTAATATAATGAAGGAAATGGGTTTAATTAATAGAAACTCAAAATATTATTGTATCTGAACCACATAAATGAAATAAAAAAAGTTGTGATAAATCATGAAAATAGCACAGTTTGGCATGTTTCACTGCATTATAACAAATAAAACACAGTTGTGCAATATGCTTACAAAATCTTTTAATACTATTTGAATAAAGGGTGATGTCAATTCTCAAAAATTTTCATTGTATTAACTCAAATTTTAAATTTCAATGAACTCAAAATTTTAAGGCAACCAGGTAATTCTTTTAAATATTTTTTTTACAGTGTAAGACCCATGATTAAAGTGTTTTTTCTTTTCTTTTCTTTAGATTTTTGGTAAAAACATGACCTGTTTTAATGAGATTCACCTACCAGCACACTGGCATATTTTAAATAAAGCTTTGATTCTAACTCTTATGCTGTTCTGGTGCTGAAGAGATTTTCAGATCAATATGTTACTGTCAGACAGCGATGGTTGACTGGACAGCATGTCGTTCACAACACTCATTTCATTCTGTCTTTCTATCACTCGCATGTGACAGGGCTCCCTCTTCCTTCTCTCCCCCTCCGTCTGCCTGTCTGTTTCCCTTTATCCGTCCATTTCATCTCAATTCACGTCTTCCTCGTTGTGATTAAATGTTATTAGATGAAAGTGAGAAAGACTAAAATGAATATGCATGCATGCATAATTACTGCGTGTCTAGATGAAGCTCCCCAGGTGAACTAAAGTTATGTGTGTGGGTTTTGTATGCTGTTGTGCACCCTTTGTCTGTGCGTATTAGTGTGTGTGTAGATACGTGCACACGTCAGCAGACTGAGTCTCACAAACAGTGGTCTCCGGAGCATTGCTCTAGCAGAATCCTCTGACCCACTTCTACAGGCCAACCTCTCAGCTAAATCCTGTAGGTCTGTGTGTGCGACTAGATGCACATTTTGTGTTACTGGCACTAGAGACACGGATGCAATCCCCTCTCAAGAGGCAGGTGACTGCATTTCAAGTTAGAAATTCAGCAAAAGAGGAAAGGGGAGATGTTGAAAGAGAGAAAGGAGAAGGAAATAAAGGCATAGCCTAGCTTAGTCAGTATTTGGGAATGATGACTTAGTTTCTAGATGGGGAAAAAAACAAAAACACACTTTAACTTTACACCCAGAAAATAGTCTGATTCCAGTTTTGTGTGCTTTTGTTTCTAGTACTTGAACGCATTATGATTGGTCAGTGGGCCAAATGGGAGACTAATGGATGGGTAACAGTCAGTTTAACTTCTAATTTAGTAATGCATGCACAGTGTTTTTAAAAGAAGTCTGTATGATCACCATGCCTGCATTTATGTGATAAATACAGTAATATTGTGAAATATTATTACAATTTAAAATAACTGTTGTCTATTTTAATGTGTTTTAAAATGTAATTTATTCCTTTTAATGGCAAAGCTGACTTTTCAGCAACGTTACTCCAGTCTTCAGTGTTACATGATCCTTCAGAAATTTGGGCTCAATATACACTTATTAATATTATTGCTATCAATGTTGAATATTTTTGTGGAAACATTTTTTCAGAATTCTTTGATGAATACAAGCTTCAAAAGAACAGCATTTATTTATAATAGAAATCTATTACACAACATTACATTAAAGACAGTATACATGTCTTTACCATCAGTTTTAATCAATTTAATGTGCCCTTGCTAAATAAAAGTATTCATTTTTCACAAAAAAACAAACAAACAAAAAAACGCCAGACAGACGCCAACCTTTTGAATAGTACTGTATAGTGGCACATAAGAAAAGCTACAGTCATGAGAGAAGGAGATGTGAGGCAGAAAGTAAAAAGATGAAATAATAATGTTATATTTGGAATGATTTGAAGGATAAAAGAAAGAGAGAAGCAAGGGTGTGGGGGAGGATCATGGGTAACAGGAAGTGATGTACAGAGATGAGCAGTGTCTGGGATACAAGGGCAGATTGAGACACATTTAGAGACTAGACGACAGAGACTCTCGGAACCCTCAGCAGCACATTATCATGACACACTCCATTACCAAATACAACACTCACAGACATGAGATTTGGTCCATTTAAGATCCTAAACAACCTACATGCAGTTTCTCTCTCTCTCTCGCTCTCTCGCCAGCACACACATGCACTTACTTGCTTTCTCTTTATCCATAGGGGACCTATTTGGAAAACAGGATTTGTCTTGGTATTTTGAAATAAAAGAACTGTAGTATTGTACTGTATGTAGACATAGAGTTACTTAAGCTGCCTCCCTAGTGTCAAGTCTTACTGAAGCTAAGATACAAAAAGAGCTAATTGTTGAAGGTTATAAATGTATTAACAGAAGATTGTCCATGTATTCTCCCTCCTATCCGCTTCAAGGTCTTGATAAATTGTGGCATTCCTGTAATTCTTTTGTCTTTTATGAGTTTAACAAAGAACTCTGTCTCGTCTTCTATCCAAACATACCATATCATCTTTAAAGAATGATCAACTTTTACGTACGCCTGGTGACCTGTAAATGCGTTTCCATGCGAAAAATTCCTTTTTCGAATTGCCTGAAAAACCACCTCATGCGAGCGTAAAAACGTTTTTGTGATTTTATATGGGAGTTTTTGCAAAATTGACGCGTTTCCGTTGTGTGTATTTTAAATTTGCAATTTCAGTTTGTGCAATTTGAAGGGTAAAGGAAACGCGGCTAGTGTTTCTTATACTAAAACAAGGAACACACCAAGCCGACCAACTAGTGGTGACGAAAGCAGACTGCGTAGTCGGCTCACATCGGCAGCATCTGGGTCCAAATTTGCCCTGACACACCAAGCTAACCAAGTCGACGCTCTACATCCGACGGCCAAGTAGCACATCCGTTCTGCGTCTGCGTAAGAGGAAATACCTTTCCGTACCAGCTGGTGGCAGTAGTCTGTTTTCATTATTTAAAGTGGGAAACCGGAAGAGCTACAGGGCTATAATCAAAGCATTTTTTTTTTCTCGTGCACTGGTTTGCTAGCTGAACAGCCAATCAGAATGATCAGGTGGCCCGACTGACTGACGAGTGCCGAAAAAGAGCCGACGAGGACCAACTTCAGCCGACGGTGTGGAACACACCAAGAAAACTTAGTTGGCATACGCACGAAAACTTGGTGTGTTCCGGGCTTAAAGGTTAGAGAGAGTAAAAATGCTTACTAAAAACGAAGGGCTTTACTGACAGCTTACGCCAGCGCAAACTACTGTCAGGATTTATTAAAGACGCAGTGAAAAATTTGCACTGAAAAGCATGAAGTTATTTTTTGTTGCTGCTGTATTGCATATGCATTTGTAAGAGTTTCCCTTTCAAACGCAAAATTTATGGGAGGAGAATATTTAAATTAATCACGCAAGGTGATTTACGAAGGTTTGCACTCGTCAGTTTACTGGTGTTTGCGCCATTTATTTACCACCCAAAATAAGCATGTCTTAAACCAGACGTAAAACTGGTAGATTGCGTTGGTTATTATGGAAATGATTCACGTCTATGTTTGTTCTTTAATGTGCATGCGCGTCATCAGAACGCAGAACTTTCCACTCCCATCACTTTTTTTTTTGGAATTGCTCTCTCGTGCTAATTTGCCCTGTTTAGTAAACCTGGCCCTATATGAAGTCTGATTCAATTTCTACACAAAACTGGTAAGCACTTGCAAAAATCGCAAGATCCAATCAGATTGCATAATTTATAAGCAAGAGTCTGTGTGAAAAGGTTTCTTAGATCTTGGAACGGATTTGCTACATTTTGTGCTTTTGGGAAAGAAATAATTACTGGATTTGACAAGTTTGCCAGGTTCATGGCATTGAATCATTGAAAGACATGTAGAGTTTTGTTTGAGGCTCATAGTAAGTAAGTATTTGGCCAGAATATTAGAGTATGCTTTGTTTTTGAGTACTATCTTTAAATAAATTACTTTAACTTTTAGACAGACTCAAAGCCTACATAAATTAATCTAATCTCATTTGCAGAGACTACAGATTTTTTTTTCTTTCAGTATTGCTCCATTATCTCTTGGAATCATCTATTTCAGATTTACTCGCTTGCAAATGTGGAACACGACACACAAAAGACGATATTATGAAAGTTAGTATGGTGTCATTGTCTAATCCATTGATTTTTTTTAATAAATGGCCAAAAAAAAGTAGTTTTCTACAGAAAAAGTCAAAGTCTTACAGGTTTGGAACAACGTGGGGATGAGTAAATGAGGACAGAATTTATTTCTGGGTGACCTATCCCTTTAAATATTCGCTTCAGATAGAATAGAATAGAATAGAATAGAATAGAATAGAATAGAATAGAGTATGGCCATTTTAATTGCCTTTCTTTCATGGGTTTATCCTTAAAAGGGCATATCCCACACCTTCCTTCACATTCTCTCGAGCACATACTGAACACCTCCCTGCATGACTCTGAGTGACATGAGAGATTATTACTGTCTGAAACAAAGAGAAGCAGCGCAGTTCAGACCTGCACACAGGTCAAGGTCATATGTGTGCTAGAAAAAAACTGAAAGTGGCTAATCTTTTTAAGAGAATTCCAATAGGATCGCTGAATGTCCACTTTAGTCAGGCCAGGCGGTATTGATCGTATCCATCCGAGATGAATCCCCAATGAAGCCAAAGGCAAGGGTGGCTCATTTGTTTGAATTGAGCCTCCGGTCTCCTGTTTAATTTGACTACGGCACTGCCAGATGCACGCGCAGCCTCTTCCGTATGACAGAACAGTAATAAAAGGCTGAAGGAGAGTACATCAGGACGGAAGGGCACACCCCACTGCTTAATGTTCACTGAGGAACACACACACACACACACACACACACACACACGTCTCTGCGTAATGCCCACCAGGGAAACTGCAGGAATGGTGGGATGAAGAAGAGAGGGCAGGCGGTTTGGTGCCAGCACTGTCGACTCCTTCATTAGTAGAGACAGCAGAGCCACCGGCTGCCATGCATACCAAACTAGTGCTCTTTGTGTGTGTGTGTGTGTGTGTGTGTGTGTGTGTGTGTGTGTGTGTGTGTGTGTGTGTGTGTGTGTGTGTGAGAGAGAGCGCAGTCATTACTTAATGCTCATTGTTTGCTTTGTTGTGTAACTTCTTAACCATATCCCACTAGCATCTATAAACACAGTGCAATCTCAGCAGCCTTGTGTGCAAAGTTTAATATGTTCTTCCATTCTGAATGGGGATATAATAATATTCCTGTTATTGTGTTAAGGTTATGGATATTTCAGGATAATATTCTCAGTAGACCTCAATAAACCTTCAGAGAGCCATAAAGCTGAGGAGAGCCAATCGTAGTCAGTGTCTGCTCTGTACTGACCCCTACTGGTAGATAAGTGCAGTCGCTCAGTGGTGCCTGTCTTCATACTGTAATAACCTACAGCAGGGGTGTCCAAACCTGCTCCTGGAGCGCTACTGTCCTGCAGCGTTTAGCTTGCCTCAACACATCTGCCTGGGAGTTTAGTATAGCTAGTAAGACCATGATAGGCTGGTTTAGGTGTGTTTAATTAAAGTTGGAGCTAAACTCTGCAGGACAGTATCCCTTCAGGAGCAGGATTGAACACCGCTAACCTACAGAATAACATGATTAAGAGCCATAGTGACAGATCTTTATTGTGCAGGGAAGTCTTAGGCTGCATCTGCAATCACATACTTCCTAATAGGCGAAAAACAGCATGTGACAAAAGAATGTCTGAATTCACAGTACTAGGCAAAAAGTATCCGGATGACCTACTACTTCCAGCAAGATTCTGTAGTGTGCATACAATGGACACTTACTATCCCATGAGCCCAGGCCCGGATTAAAACACATAGGGCCCTGGGGCTATAACAAACCCAAGGGCCCCCATCTTGGTGCCACAAAGTTTTGTACCACAGAAATAATTAGTATTTTTTTTTAAACTAAATCTTCAAAGCACAGAGATATGATGAGTATGTACTGTCTGAATATTCAATTTTAATATTAAGTAGGCCTATATATAAATATTCAAGGCTGCAACACAATGTGGACTTCAGGAAGAGACAGCAACGGACATACTCCCCTCTCATGATCAGCGGGTCACCAGTAGAGAGAGTGAGCAGCTTCAAGTACCTGGGTGTAAACATCTCCGAGGACCTGACCTGGACTGCTCACATTCAGACACAGGTGAAAAAAGCCAGGCAAAGACTGTACCACCTGCGCCAGCTGAGGAAATTCAGGGTTCCACCAGCTATCCTGAAAACTTTCTATTTAGGGGTGATAGAAAGTGTATTAAATCAGTGCATCACAGTGTGGTATGGGAACAGCACCAGTCATGACTGCAAAGCCCTGCAAAGAGTCGTGCGCTTATCCGAGCGTCTCAGGGTCAGCGCTCCCGTCTCTGCAGGACGTCTACACCAAACGCTGCAAAGGTAGAGCTACTAAAATCATCAAGGACTCTAATCACCCTGCAAACCCTAATTTCACGCTGCTGCCATCTGGTAAGCGCTTCCGAAGCCTGATGGCCAAAACCGAGAGACTCAGGAGGAGCTTCTTCCCCCAGGCCATCAGACTCCTGAACTCAGTCACTTAACATCACGTGACCATCGATACACTGACATTGCACTGCACTTTCTGTTCTCCTTGTTACTGTGTAACAACCTGTTATAAACCTGTTTGCACATTATACTCGTTATACATTTGTTAACCGCATATTTATAAGTCTACAGTTTACTCCACTTATTTTATTCCACTTCTTTATTTTTTTATTTTTTTACTTTTTTTTTCTACTTGACTTGATTATTTATAATTCTACAGATATATATATATGTATAGTACTTTTTTATTCTATTTCTATTATAATTTCCTCCTTGTGTTTTTAACTATGAATGACCTGTTTACATTTCACTGCCGGTTGTATATTCTGTATATAACTGTGTATGTGACAAATAAAACTCTTGAATCTTGAATCTTGAATTAACAGCATAAATGTATTAACTCCAGGTATGTGGTCAAAGCAAACAGGTTTCCAGAAACAGCAACAGCTTTTGAGCATGCAACTGCCTTATGGAGTTTTAAAACCAGTTAGGTCCCAAATTTGAGCTATTTAGGGGGCTTTGGGTGGGGCATGGTCCCCCAAGAAAATCTTGATTTATCTTATCTATCTATGTGCATTTTAAGATGTTTGAAGGCTAAATTTTTTAAAAATAAATAGCTTTCAAAACCATGTTAGTGGGAAGTAGATTATCTGTCATACCTGCTCTCTCCTAATTTCATCACTCTCATTTCTATCACTCTCCTCATTTCATCACTTTTTCTTATTCTCTCAGTCTCCTCCTCTTGCCCTGTCTCTTCCCCTCCTAAAGCTGAGCTCTGACTGAAAGTATTTTCATTGTTTAACATTTCTATACTAAAACAGCTGTCAAATATGAAATGTTCAGTTTAGCTACTTGGGGGCGTGGTGGGGTTTGGCGAGCGGTCCACCAGGAAAAGTTAAGGTGCTCCTGATCGACTGTCAATCATTTCCTTGGCCAATCACGGGCCCCCTCCCTGCTCGGGCCCTGGGGCTTCAGCCCCACCTAGCCCTTATGTTAATCCGGCCCTGCATGAGCCCATGGGAGAGGATTTGTGAATGGCGGTGAAGTGACCTAATTAGCGCTGGTAGGTCACCTGATAATGGCAACATGGCGAATGTATTTCCAGACTGCGGAGTTTCTCTGAGAAAAATTGCAAAGAGTTTGAAGTTATCATCATCTACAGTGCATAATATCATCCAAAGATTCAGAGAATCTGGAACAATCTCTGTGCGTAAGGGTCAAGGCCGGAAAACCATACTGGATGCCCGTGATCTTCGGGCCCTTAGACGGCACTGCATCACATACAGGAATGCTACTGTAATGGAAATCACAACATGGGCTCAGCAATACTTCCAGAAAACATTGTCGGTGAACACAATCCACCGTGCCATTCGCCGTTGCCGGCTAAAACTCTATGGGTCAAAAAAGAAGCCATATCTAAACATGATCCAGAAGCGCAGGCGTTTTCTCTGGGCCAAGGCTCATTTAAAATGGACTGTGGCAAAGTGGAAAACTGTTCTGTGGTCAGACCAATCAAAATTTGAAGTTCTTTTTGGAAAACTGGGACGCCATGTCATCCGGACTAAAGAGGACAAGGACAACCCAAGTTGTTATCAGCGCTCAGTTCAGAAGCCTGCATCTCTGATGGTATGGGGTTGCATGAGTGCGTGTGGCATGGGCAGCTTACACATCTGGAAAGGCACCATCAATGCTGAAAGGTATATCCAAGTTCTAGAACAACATATGCTCCCATCCAGACGTCATCTCTTTCAGGGAAGACCTTGCATTTTCCAACATGACAATGCCAGACCACATACTGCATCAATTACAACATCATGGCTGCGTAGAAGAAGGATCCGGTTACTGAAATGGCCATCCTGCAGTCCAGATCTTTCACCCATAGAAAACATTTGGCACATCATAAAGAGGAAGATGCGACAAAGAAGACCTGAGACAGTTGAGCAACTAGAAGCCTGTATTAGACAAGAATGGGACAACATTCCTATTCCTAAACTTGAGCAACTTGTCTCCTCAGTCCCCAGACGTTTGCAGACTATTATAAAAGAAGAGGGGATGCCACACAGTGGGAAACATGGCCTTGTCCCAACTTTTTTGAGATGTGTTAATGCCATGGAATTTAAAATCAACTTATTTTTCCCTTAAAATGATACATTTTCTCAGTTTAAACATTTGATATGTCATCTATGTTGTATTCTGAATAAAATATTGAAATTTGAAACTTCCACATCATTGCATTCTGTTTTTATTCACAATTTGTACAGTGTCCCAACTTTTTTGGAATCGGGTTTGTAGTCATGAAGTAATACTTATTCAAAATAAGTACCTACTCAAAAGAGACAGAGGGCCCACGACCAATCTAAAATATCCAGATAGAAATGCGTTGTCCATTCTCAATGGGAAAGGGCAACATTGTTCAAAAAGTTGCCCCGTGTATCATCACCTTTAGACAGACAGTGGTATCCAAGAAAAGATAGTGCTGAAATAAATAATCACTTGATGACATGATGACAAAGCTGTGCAAATGCTTGTGAAATGCTAATTTAGAGAAAAAGCCCACCTACTTAGAACAAAAGTATCTCTTACTCACTTTATTAGTATGTGTTATTGCACAATATTTGCAAAGCATCAATTGAAAAGTTGACAAGGGAAAAAAAAACCTGTAATGGTAACAAAAATAATTTAATATAGCAATATACATTAAAAATACAGTAAATTAATAGTAATAATTTATGCTGTATTGTTATTATTTAAAGCACAATTATTATTCGATTTTATGAACTCTAGATGATGGCAAATTTGTACAATTGTTTGTGAATATGCTTGGAAAAAGTTCAACATATTTCTCAGATTTCGCATCTCTCTCACTCTTTCTGCAAAAATGATTTGTTGCAGAAAAAAAATATTTTCTAGAATTAAAAAAAATAATAAAATGGAATTTTAAAAATTGATTTTAGAAAATGGAAATTATAAAAATAAAAATGCTACAGTGAAACAATGACCTGTCACTTAGTTATCTGTATACTTAGTCACTTAAATGTGGAGCATTTCCAACCATGATCTTTTCGAATATATTTGAATTGTGTGGCAATTTATTGTTAATTTTGATGGTTGTAGATGATGTGAGAATCTTTGACAGTCTAAAATAAAATCAAACCACAAGTGTGACTTGAATATTCATATGTTCTCTAATATGTTTTCATATTGATATGTGGATTTTCTGCTCTTGCTCAGGGTTTCTTTAAGGCACAAACTGACCTCATAAACAAGTATGGACGGATTTGTGGGTAAGTCTCCCTGGATTTTACTCCTACTGTTATTAAGGCGTCTATCAAATGAATAAATATAAATGAAAACTGATTGAATTTATGTTGTTTCTTGATGTCTGAGAGAGAAAAAAAGTTTAATCTGTGAAAGCTTTTATCGAGGGCATTAATAAACACAAATATGCGAAACCTATTTGTTTTGCCTAGTGAAACATGAATGACTTCTCATTACCCACTGTGTAATAGAAATGATTTTCTGATTATATTTCTGATGAAAAGTGCCCTACATGATTGCTCTAGTCATTTCCACATTTATAGAATTACTTTAACACAAAAGCGCCTGCATAACACCCATCACGAAGCCCCTGTTCACAGTCCTGTCATTCATATTCAGACAGCATGAGCCACTCACAGAGCGTCCAGTGTCCTCTAATTTAGTCCATTGCTAGCCAGACATTGTGTTTTAATATGCCTGCTTCTGAGAGGCCGACTTCTCCTCGGGGAGATCAAAGCAGCGAGTGCCACTGGGCTTCCTGTGTTTAATATGAGCAGAATGGAGGGGAAGAGAATCAGAATGACGCTGGTTTTGTCTGCTTGTGTGTGTGTGTGTGTGTGTGTGTGTGTGTGTGTGTGTGTGTGTGTGTGTGTGTGTGTTTTGTGTTCATTGGGATCTGGGAGTTCTGGATTGGGTGTTGGGACCGGAAAAGGGGATCTGATTCGGAGTCGTGTGGATATATGTCAGGAGACATTACGACATCTTTCAGTTAGAGTAATCCAAGAAGCTGAGCTTCTCACCAAAATCAAAGGGCTTTGAAATATATATCAGTGCTCTGCATGCTCCTTAAAACCCTTGTCGGTTCCCGAAGTACAAGACATCAGTCATCGGAGTTCAGATGTTTCGGCGCATTGCAGGAGTGCTCGGTTTAAAATGTAGGGAGCATTATTTTTTTGCTCTACAAAAAAAATATTTTTCAGATATGGTTTGAGGACATCTTGAAATGGCTTCTAACCAGAATCCATGAGTGAGATCTCAAATAGTGAAAAAACTATTTGGGATAGTGGTCAACTGGTATGGGCTTTTTAATGGTTTTCAGGAAAAGAGCAGATTGTTTGATGGCATATGTTATACAGTGTAATGCAGTGGCATTCAGACGTTTTTAGTTGTGAATTAAGACTTTGAGGAAACCGCATATCCTACAAATAACTGTCAAGATACTTTATTAAAAATTGTCATCTACACTATATTATTATGGAAGCCTGTTTCTGTCACAGTTTAGAATTTTTTTGAAACTTTCTCATAATTGTGAGTGACATCTCATTAGAATTTCAAATAATGACTTGCTATATCATAATATTGATAAACTTTACTATGACTTAACATTAACCCATAATTATGATTAGATTTTTTTTTATATATATATATATATATATATTATCTCATTATAATGAGATGAACTTTCTCATATTAAATGGCTTAGTATCTCATAATAATGAGAAACTTTTTTAATAATGACATGGTATCTCATATTGAGATAATTTCTCATAATACTATATCATAATAATGATAAACTTTATCATATTGAGTTAATGTTAAGTCATAATGAGATTGTTTTTCTAAATATTTTAACATCTTGTAAAGAAACTGACTTAGTATCTCACAATAATTAGACTACATTATAATGGCTTGGTTTTTCATAATAATGAGACACTTTCTCATAATTATTAAAATTTTCACATAATAACTTTATCATACAAATCTTAAACTTTCTTGCTATATGAAAGTCTTAATCACTCATAAGTCATCATTACGAGTCATTTTCATTACTACGAGTCATTACAAGAAAGTTTGTCATTATGGATTTTTTCAAAATAAGGTTCAAATAGTTAACATTAGTTAAATCATTAGGTTTCATGAACTAACAATGAATGACAATTTTATTTATATAATAATAATAATAAAAATAATAATAATAAAAGATTCATAAATCATGTCACCTATTTATTAGCGCTTTATACGCTACAGATTGTTTCAATACAGTGGCAAACAGGAAAATAATGATTCAGTGATGCAAACAGAATTCAATTCAGTTATAATGTAGCTCTAAAAAAGACAATAGTAAACAGATATTCTTCATCAGTTCAGTGTTGATCCAGTTTGGTTCAATAACTGTGTAAAGTTCATCAATTATGGAATGAGTTCAGTTAATCTATAAAGCCGCTCTGGAGAAATCAGCTCAGTTCATTAAATCCTATTGTAAAGTGTTATCGAATGATATTTTTACTGGAAAACAAGACCGTAATGATGATCTTTTTCATGTAACATTTCAGTCTTTCATTTTGCATATTTTAGCCTGTGTTGCACGTGAGAGACTTTTTCACGCAGCTCTTCGGTTTGCGAACAGACCGCCGGCGCAGATGCATAGATAAACCAAAACATACTAATGAGATCAGTGTTTTATAGGTCACTTAGCTGCAAGCTTAATTAAACTCATCCTGCTCCTAGAGCCATGTGGACTACCAATGTCAGCTTCATTAGCAGAAGATGATATGAAGAGCCTACGTGCTCCGCTCTGCATTTTACGCACCAAACTGACACCGCACATAAAAGGAGAGTACAATAAATGATAAGAGTGATCTGTCTCTGCTGCGTTTGCCTCCAGCAGAGTCCCAGCTGAGCTTAAATGTGCTTTACAGCCACTGGACACGGTAATGAACCTAAGCGTATCCTTCTGCTGGAAAAAATGAAGCTTCCAAAAGCTTGTATGAACTAGATTAATGACTTCAGATATTTGCCTAAAAGCTTTCATATTCAATTATTAGTGTGTTTAATTATGTACTATAGTTGCTATTTCCTGTGAAATTAATTCTCAGGAAAAAGGAAAATGACAGGTAGATGCATTTTGGAGAAACGTGGTATCTCATGCTGGCACACGCAAGGATACACACATGCTCACAATCCTCCATTTCACAGTGTTGATGGTACAGCCTCGCCACATCTCAGCAGTGAAAGCTGCCATGCGTGACTACAAAAAAAAAGGAACTACCCAGCAGCCTCATCAAATTTCTCTTTACTGAGCTGACCTTGACACAGACACACACACACACATGATGTGTGTCTGTGCTCCGTCAGTGATATGACAGGGAAGATGTCTGCGGGGTCCACAGCCACAGATGTGCTACTTTATCTGTGTGTGTGTGTGCATTCATCCTTTGTTCTTTTGTCTCCTGCCATTCCCCTGAAATTTGACTGGTGTGCTGTTATTTATTCATTTTATCTTGTTTGTTTGCTGTATGTGTGTGTCAGTTATTATATAGCCCGGCGGCCTATAGTGATCATAGCAGACCCGGATATGCTGAGACAGGTGATGGTGAAGGAATTCAATAAGTTCCCCAACAGAATGGTGAGTGGCATTACATTTACACTCTAATATCTCACAAACACGCACACTCAGCAAATCATCTCAAGTTGTATAATTAGGCCTGTAGCTACACTGCAAAAAAGTACTTAATGAGTTTTTAATTAGTATCCTTTGACTTTCTTTTCAGTACAAAATATAAAAAATCCTTAAACACACATGTACTTCAAAAGCAACATTGCATAAGATATTGAGATTTGTTTTCATGTTGTTATTGTTAACTAAACCTAAAACTATTAAAAATGATTTTCATAGAAATAAAGCCTACTGTACATAAAATATAAATGGATTAAAATGTAAACTCTAAACCATATGAAAATTTGAAATGGTGCCTTGGCAGCTAAAAGAAATAAGTTTTTAAATAGTCAAAGTACTAAAATTACAACAAAAAAATAATTCTTAGATTTCGATTACAGACAGACGGACGGACGGACGGACGGACGGATAGATAGATAGATCAATTGTCATAACTACAGATAGGATGAACGACAGACAGTCAAACAGTGAGATAGACAGATAGATAATAGACAGATAGACAGAGATAGTCAGACAGAACAATAGATAGAACAATTGTCAGAACTACAGACAGACAGATAGATAGATAGACAGACAGACAGACAGACAGACAGATAGATAGATAGATGTATTGTTTAGAAGTCAAGTTTTCTACTTGTAAATAAGACTTCACTTTATCATTATTGTACAATATTTTCGGTTCCACTTGAAGGCCACATTAGTGGCAATGACACTATCAGTTCCTGAGGGATATCATCACAACCAAGTGATTGTTTGTCCACAACATGATCATTTATAATCACAGATACACATAGCATCTCCCATAAATTATAAAATCAAGTCAATAACAGGGTCGGTTTGATGTATTACTTGCACTTTTTCCCTGTAGTCGATGGGATTTAATGTATGTAGGTGTGAATTTTATGTGTATGAATCAATGTTGAACTCTTAAGGTATTGCCAAAAAGGCTTCAGAGCTTTGAACGCAGTCAGTCCAGGGAGGTCAAAAACTAATGATCACATGACTTATGTATCAAAGCAGAGTCAAAGGTCATGAGATGGCCTTGCTGCTGGAGCTGAGCCTGCTGGGTAAACGATTATAGCAGAGCCAGATCAATACTGAGGCCGTGTGCACCACTGGGGCTTATCAACTACCTCTTGGCCTGTTTGTGTGCATGGATGTGTATGTACAAATGTACAACATAAAGCACATCTACATCCAACAGTGGGAGAAAACTCATAAAGTAGATTGCTATGGCACCAAAAAACAAATAAATACTGTATGTGTTGGCAGCCTCCAAACACACAAACTCTAGGTCGGCCCAGTACAAAGCTCTGCCACCTGGCCTTAGTTACAGAACTACCTTTCAGGCTAACAGCCTACACATAAAGCCAACTCAGCGTACAACAGTAGTTTTAATGAATCCGAGACTTATGTAGCTTTGCCAAGATGAAGCCATGTAGAGCTTTTTATAAACACCTTTTGACACTTTAGAGTCTGAGAAAGGCCTTTATACTTTGCTGTGGTTTGTCTGTTAACTGGATGCATTTATAGGTAAATGACTGGAATGTTGGAATGTTTTAGGCTTAGTCCTAATGTAGTCCTTATATAAATATGTGCTTTTGAGACATTTGAAGTGTACAAACATCAGCTGTGTTCTCGAAACAGACGACCAGGGGCATCACTAAACCCATGAGCGACAGTCTGATCATGCTGAAAGACGAACAATGGAAACGAGTGCGCAGCATCCTCACACCGACCTTCAGTGCTGCCAAGATGAAAGAGGTGATCTTTGCTCTCTTACACTCTAAAACAGGGGTGGGGAACGTTGATCCAGAAGGACCACTCTCTTGCAGAGTTTAGCTCCAACCCTGAAAAAAGCACTCACCTGCCTGTAACATCAGTAATCCTGAAGACCTTGATTAGCTTCAGGTGTGTTTGATCAGGGTTGGAGCTAAACTCTGCAAGAGAGTGGCCCTTCTGGATCAACGTTCCCCACCCCTGCTCTAAAAAGTAATTCAGGGGACCTGTTACTACAAGTTAAAAATTCTAATTTATTGTTTTAATTAAACCTTTTAAGTTGCAAACATTATTGTAGAGTTCTGTTGACATAATAATGCTGATCATTACATCAACTAAAATTTGTGTTAATTGGCTTTTTTAAATTTTAGGTTGTAGTAACTTAATGAAATTGTCTTTAACTTCAGAAGAACAGTGGATTAGACAGTGGATTTCTAGTTCCCAGCATGCTTTGCATAGAACTGGATAAGGAGAATAAATGTTGAAATGAAGTGTTAATTTATTTGTTTTTAGTGAAGGGAAAGACCTGATAGTGTTTAATGCTGTTATGTTTGACATTTAAACGAGTTTCTATAATGTTGAAGTTTTTGTGGTTACCATTGTGCTGTAGAGTAGATATGTGAAGGTAAGCACTACATTGACAAGCAATGACTGTGCTAATGCCAGTGACAAGTAATATCTTACGTGTTCATTAAATAATATACATGTAGAAGTTATGTTAGCATGTTCTATGATAGCTGTTGATTTGAACTGAAATAGATAAGATTAATTGGTTCCAGGGCTACAACTCTGGTAATTTTTTTGAGCAACTAAAAAAATGTGTTATGCTACAAATTATTAGGTTCCTCTAACTCATAACAGCAAAATCTTGCGTTATTTTTTGTTTTTGTTTTGTTGTTGAGCCAACACATAATTTTTTTAGAGTGCACCTAAACAAACATTAAAGCTATTCGAAAAAGCAATCGTTCTTATTACGCAATCACATTTAATGGCTTTCAGTTGATAAATCAAGTGCAGCTCTGTTGGAACAGGCTGGAACAAAATCTTGGACCTGTAGAGGATCTTATATTTCCATAATAGCCATTAAAATAGTTTTGAAAAGTTACATAAGATTGAAATTATTGTCATTAAGATGTGCAGATAAGTAAAAAAAAAAAATCAAACATAAATGTGTGTTCATAGGTAGTTTGAAGTTTGCATGGTATTGGGAGTGACCTCAGAAATATGTCTGTAGTATCGACATGTTTCTGGATCCTAACTAGATGATAGTTGAATGTTGTTCAGCTATTTCCCTATTTTTAAAATCTAATGATTGATATGTTGATCAAGGAACATGTTGAAAAATCACAGTAAACCTAAATCCTCATCTGAGACTCTTAAAGGCAGGGTAGGTGATTTGTTCCAGAAACATTTTTTGTTATGCTGGTTGAAAGTCTCTTTACATCCTGATAGCAATCACTAAGTTAAGTATTTATATATGTATGTATGTATGTATGTATGTATACGCTGATCAGGCATAACATTATAACCACTGACAGGTGCAGTGAATAACACTGATTATCTCTTCATCACGGCACCTGTTAGTGGGTGGGATATATTAGGCACGTGAACATTTTGTCCTTAAAGTTGATGTGTTGAAGCAGGAAAAATGGGCAAGCTTAAGGATTTGAGCGAGTTTGACAAGGGTCAAATTGTGATGGCTAGACAACTGGGTCAGAGCATCTCCAAAACTGCAGCTCTTGTGGGGTGTTAGCGGTCTGCAGTGGTCAGTATCTATCAAAAGTGCTCCAAGGAAGGAACAGTGGAGAACCGGCAACAGGGTCATGGGTGGCCAAGGCTCATTGATGCACGTGGGGAGCGAAGGCTGGCCCGTGTGGTCCGATCAAACAGGCGAGCTACCTTAGCTCAAATTCCTCAAGAAGTTAATGCTGGTTCTGATAGAAAGGTGTCAGAATACACAGTGCATCGCAGTTTGTTGTGTATGGGGCTTAGCTGCATACTAAGCCGTATGGGGCATTGGCCTGCATAGCCACAAACCAGTCAGGGTGCCCATGCTGAAAGCGCCAACAGTGGGCATGTGAGCATCAGAACTGAACCACGGAGCAATGGAAGAAGGTGGCCTGGTCTGATGAATCACGTTGATGAACACGTGGCACCAGGATGCACTATGGGAAGAAGGCAAGCCGGTGGAGGTAGTGTGATGCTTTGGCCAATGTTCTGCTGGGAAACCTTGGGTCCTGCTTTGACACGCACCACCTACCTAAGCATTGTTGCAGACCATGTACACCCTTTCATGGAAACGGTATTCCCTGGTGGCTGGGGCCTCTTTCAGCAGGATAATGCACCCTGCCACAAAGCAAAAATGGTTCAAGAATGGTTTGAGGAGCATGAGTTTGAGGTGTTGACTTGGCCTCCAAATTCCCCAGATCTCAATCAAATTGAGCATTTGTGGGATGTGCTGAACAAACAAATCCGATCCATGGAGGCCCCACCTCACAACTTACAGGACTTAAAGGATCTGCTGCTAACATCTTGGTGCCAGATACCACAGAACACCTTCAGGGGTCTAGTGGAGTCCATGCCTCAACGGGCAGCAAAAGGGGGACCAACACAATATTAGGAAGGTGGTCCTTATGTTATGTTTGTCTAAACATTGCATTCAGTCCAAATGGAATTATACAATGTCCTACCTGCCTGTCAACGTACTGTATGTATTTTCATACCTTTGCACAGACATCACATTATCGGTGCATTTCATGCTATGCAGAGTTAGATAGACATCAGTCACCAAGCATCGTAATCGAAACAGCAGCCACATTTTACAGTTCCTCAACAAAACAGCAAGCTTTAACAGTTCCTCAACCAAAACAACAAGCTTATACTGCGTTCACACCACAAATACTGTAATTTGTAACCCATGATGTTATTCTCGGAACGGTTTATGACTCGAAATTATGCGTTTCAGTGGCAACACGATCAACACCAAAATGAATCTGCAGCAGTCAGGTGGTACAGGTCACCATCAGTACTCTTTAAGTTATGTTTATTATTATTGTAACATTATGTGCTTTGATGCCGTCTCTTGTGGCGCTTTTGTTTGGTTCCTGCTGTACGTGTTCATGTGTTTTGAAGGAGGTGTGGCTTTGGAGATGCTCTGTGAGGGTGGGATCTCATGTTTCCAAAACTAGCTCGCTATTGCTAGCCTCTCCGAAAATTGGGTTTCCAACCTTTAAAGGGATAGTTCACCCAAAAATGAAAATTACCCCATGATTTACTCACCCTCAAGCCATCCTAGGTGTATATGACATTCTTCTTTCATTCAACTTACGAAAAAAGCACAACTGGTTAAGCATAAGCATTACAGCGTAAGTGACGCGTTTTGAACTGCAAGAGGCGCTACACTTTCTTTGCAAGTAGAATACGGAAGGTGGTCCGCTGGAACTTCCAGAAGCTAGATATTTTACTTTATAAAGTTTTAAATATGGATATTTTTCTTACACAAACCCATCGATTTGCTTCAGAAGGCCTTTATTAACCCCCCAGAGCCATGTGGATTACTTTTATAATGGATGGATGCACTTTTTTGGTCTTCAAATTTTGGGCTGCCATTCACTGCCATTTATAAGACTTGGATTAGCAAGGACCTTTTTTAATATAACTCCGATTGTATTTGTCTGAAAGAAGAATATCATATACACCTAGGATGGCTTGAGGGTGAGTAAATTATGGGATAATTTTTGGGTTAACTATCCCTTTAACAAGCCTGTGTGTTTTCTCTATCTCTTTTCCTGTTCTGTGTCACTGGAGATTTGTTGTTAATGGAGACCATATCAGGCTGCTTTCACAATGTGTAATTTTGCTGGAGCCTATTTGCACAATGTGTTGTCATTACCTTTTTGAGCATTTTGGTGGAGCAGCCACGAACATTGACTAGACTATCAGTTTTCCCACAGTGAGAGATAAGAACCCGAGAGCTAAGAGAGTCTGACATTCATCTTTTTTGTATCTCACATCACATGTGAGAGAACAAAGCAGCATGTTTCCTCTTCAACAGCCCTGCACTTTATATGCACTCTGTTCTGATGAAATAAAACCGAGGAAGACAGAAGAAAGTGAATAAGAAGGAAAGAGGTCCGCTAGTCAAGAGGAACAGACAGATGAGAGAAAGATGAGGTCTCAAACCCTGAAAAATGAATTTAGCAATTTACTCTAAAGCACAGTCGATTCAATTCACATGACATCATTGAGATCAAGAAAACGTCTGACATGGCTAAGACATATGATAGTGGTGCTGTGATCGGGAGGTCTTGGATGACAGCAGTTAATTGCTGCTCGTCCTCTTGCTAACATGTTTTGAAGCGTCAGTCATCACATCTTACATCATAGAACAGGATCGATTCTCAATCGTTCCCTGTGTCTCATGTGACTCCTTATTCATTTACGAGTGGAATAATTGAATAGGATTAATAAGTCACGGATTAAATGAGTCCTGGTTTAAATTATGTTGTCAATGTTGATTTCTCCACTGAAAACATCTTGTAGTCTGGGGTGTAATCTGTGTCTTGGAAACTGACCCTGTAAATTTTTGTCTTCCTTTAAGCCCTGCCAAGAATTTCAGATGATTTCATCTCCTAATAAAGAAAGAATTACCTTTTGGGATATGTGTACAATCATGGCCAAAATACCTTTTTTCTGCAATGTAATGCAACCATGTTTCTTTTGGTATCCACAAGAGTTTTCTTAAAGAATTACACACACGTAGTACACACATACAAAGACGTTATATGCGTCTGTATGTATATACACTACCGTTCAAAAGTTTGGGGTCGGTAAGAATTTGTAATGCTTTTGAAAAGAAGGCGCTTATACTCACAAAGGTTCACCTAAAAACAATAATATTGTGAAATATTATTACAATTTAAAATAACTTTTCTATTTTAATATACTTTAAAATGTACTCCTTTAATTTTTGGTGACATTTCTTATTAGTATCAATGTTGAAAACAGTTGTGCTGCTTTAGCCTGACAAGCCAGACCGACATCAAGATGTTGGGTTTGGGAACACACCGTTGGCAGGGCCGCTAGGGTGCGTCTAGATTTCTAGGCTAGTGCTGCTTAATATTTTTGTGGGAACCTTTTTTTTTTCTGGATTCTTTGATGAATAAAAAGTGTATTTTTTATATTTTGTAACGTTATAGATCTCTTTAATGTCAATTGTGATCAATTAAATGCATTCTTGTTAAGTAAAAGTATTAATTTCTTTACAAAAAATCTTACTGACCCCAAGCTTTTGATCAAAAGTACTGTATAAAGCATCTAACTTCAATGTCTCAGAACAGTAGTTTGCTAATGAATCAGACTACACTTGTTTGGACACACTTATTTTTCTTGACTACTTTACACATAATAGAATATCCTAATAGTAAAGTCATGAAAACTATAACAAATGGAATTATCCCTGAATGCACACATACACTCACCTAAAGGATTATTAGGAACACCATACTAATACTGTGTTTGACCCCCTTTCGCCTTCAGAACTGCCTTAATTCTACGTGGCATTGATTAAACAAGGTGCTGAAAGCATTCTTTAGAAATGTTGGCCCATATTGATAGGATAGCATCTTGCAGTTGATGGAGATTTGTGGGATGCACATCCAGGGCACGAAGCTCCCGTTCCACCACATCCCAAAGATGCTCTATTGGGTTGAGATCTGGTGACTGTGGGGGCCATTTTAGTACAGTGAACTCATTGTCACGTTCAACAAACCAGTTTGAAATGATTCGAGCTTTGTGACATGGTGCATTATCCTGCTGGAAGTAGCCATCAGAGAATGGGTACATGGTGGTCATAAAGGGATGGACATGGTCAGAAACAATGCTCAGGTAGGCCGTGGCATTTAAACGATGCCCAATTGACACTAAGGGGCCTAAAGTGTGCCAAGAAAACATCCCCCACACCATTACACCACCACCAGCCTGCACAGTGGTAACAAGGCATGATGGATCCATGTTCTCATTCTGTTTACGCCAAATTCGACTCTACCATCTGAATGTCTCAGCAGAAATCGAGACTCATCAGACCAGGCAACATTTTTCCAGTCTTCAACTGTCCAATTTTGGTGAGCTTGTGCAAATTGTAGCCTCTTTTTCCTATTTATAGTGGAGATGAGTGGTACCCCATCGGGGTCTTCTGCTGTTGTAGCCCATCTGCCTCAAGGTTGTGCATGTTGTGGCTTCACAAATGCTTTGCTGTATACCTCGGTTGTAACGAGTGGTTATTTCAGTCAAAGTTGCTCTTCTATCAGCTTGAATCAGTCGGTCCATTCTCCTCTGACCTCTAGCATCAACAAGGCATTTTCGCCCACAGGACTGCCGCATACTGGATGTTTTTCCCTTTTCACACCATTCTTTGTAAACCCTAGAAATGGTTGTGCGTGAAAATCCCAGTAACTGAGCAGATTGTGAAATACTCAGACCGGCCCGTCTGGCACCAACAACCATGCCACGCTCAAAATTGCTTAAATCACCTTTCTTTCCCATTCTGACATTCAGTTTGGAGTTCAGGAGATTGTTTTGACCAGGACCACACCCCTAAATGCATTGAAGCAAATGCCATGTGATTGGTTGATTAGATAATTGCATTAATGAGAAATTGAACAGGTGTTCCTAATAATCCTTTAGCTGAGTATACATCACGGAGACGTCTATTGTTTGCATTTTTTTTTTTGTGTGTTTGGTCATCTGTAATATGTCTCCAAGATGTTTACTGTTTAAAATATTTTATGTTTAATTATTTAGTGACTACAAAATTACCAAAACAAATGTAGACCTTTGCCTAGATCACAGCTCTGCACACTTGGCTTCTCTCACCTAAATGCATGAGGTCTCATAAATATCGATTATTATTAAAATGTGATTCTCTGTGAAAAAGTGTGTCTCTGCTTTTGACTAGTTGTATACTAGGTACCAAAATAATTGTATTAACAATCTTTCATTAAAATGGAATATTGTAGACATATTGCATTGTTTGAAAAAAAGAGGCCAAGGTGCTGTTGATATATTTAGCCACAACTGCATGCATGTATATCTACCTATGAACCAGTATCCATTAGTGATGTCATTTCCCTCCTCCAACTGAAATGATAAACATGTCCATCAGGAATGTCAGAGGTGTGTACTGCTGTGAGAGGAGAAACAGTGATTGTTCTCCATGTCTCACTTGCTCTCATACACACATATACCCATACCAGTGGAGTGACATTACCCAAGCTAAATTCGGCATGGTGTGATATCATTCAGGAGAAATCCGCACACATCACTCTCTATCACAGTGTGAGAGAGAAATACTGCACAGTGGCAAAGACACAAACTTCTAATGAGCTCGTAAACGTCTTTACAGTCTGCTCTAATCCAAGTCTCAGAGCCCCGTCTTAAAGCTGTCCATTAACTTGATTACAGTAAACAGAGCCATAATGTTTGCTTTTTAAAACCCACAGTATCGAGACTGTTAAATATTAGCTGCATCTGGCGGAAGATTTTATGTGAAATAAAATGGGAGCAAAATGCAGGTTTCCTGAATGTTTAATGTACAACTGAGCTCCAAGTTGTGACTGTGTGTATGTGCAGAAGTGTAGGCATGCACTTGCTGCCTGTATTGATTTTCATTAGCTGTGGTGTAGCGGTAGAAAGAGACAGTAGACACCGCTCCTGTCATTCTCCATCAGCCTTTCCAGTCGTCTTCATCTGCCTGCCTGCACGGAGTCAATATGCATCAACAAACACACACATGCATGCACGCACACACCCCTATTCATCTTATTTACCACCAAGTAAGGCTTCACAGAGATGTAATTTGTTCCAGTAAAACAGATAACTTGACCACTGGTGAATACAAGATGTGTTGAATAACAAAGCTTTTGCTTAGACTATATAGACACAATTTAATTACATTTGTGGGACTTCAAGAAACTTGCTTTGTAGTCTATATAAAATACATCCAAAATGCTGGAAATCCCAAATATTTGGGAAGATCTGTTTTGAGGCTTAATATACAGTATTATAAGGGATCGTATGTGGTCTTGAAGTGAAGAAAAAGTAAAAATCTTTAGACGGCATAATATGAACATGATCATTCAAATGTTTTTAAAGAAACCTCAAGGCTGCATTTATTTGATCAAAAACAGTAAAATAGTAATTGTGTAAATATTATTACATTTTAGAATAACTTTTCTATTTTAATACATTTTAAAATGTAATTTATTCCTTTAGTTGGATAAGTTCTTACACTCTAAAAAATGCTGGGTTTAAAACAACCCAAGTTAGGTTGAAAATGGACTAACCCAGCGATTGGGTTGTTTTAAGCAAACATTTAACCCAACCGCTGGGTTAAAACAACCTATTTACTGGGTTAGTCCATTTTCAACCCAACATGGGTTGTTTTTAACCCATATTATATTGTGAAATATTATTTAAAAAATAATAAATTTAAATATTTTTATTCCTGTGATGCAAAGGTGAATTTTCAGCATCATTACTCCAGTCTTCAGTGTCGCATGATCCTTCAGAAATCATTCTAGTATGCAGATTTGCTGCTCAAGAAACATTTCTTATTATTATCAATGTTGAAAACAGTTGCTGCCTAATATTTTTTGTAACAATGCAAAAGTCTTTACTATCACTTATGATCAGTGTTGGGGAAAGTTACTTTGAAAAGTAATGCATTACAATATTACGTTACTCCCTTAAGAAGTATTTAGTTACTTTTTAAGAAAAGTAATGTGTTACTTTATTTTTTTACGTTACTTTTTCTCACCTGGGCTGGGCTGGGCTGGGCAAATGTAAAGACCCTTTCACACCAAAATTGAAATAATAAGCCTCAGGCTGAAGGAAATGCCAATTCACTGCTGTATAGTAGAGGGCGCAGCTCAAACAAACCTTTCAGTTGTGCTGAGATATATCCAGCTGCAGCCCCGCAGCACCGCAGTTTCAGAACCGAAGCCACAGAACCGGAACTTATTTGTCGGGCTTAAACAGTCATAGTTGCCATACACGTGATTTTCTTTTGTTAAATATAAGCTGTTTTCTGATTTTGTCATATAATCATATAATATGCATAATGATGTACAATGATCAAAATGTTAAAACATGGCCTATTGATCATGCTTAATGTCAATGAATGGATACAAACACAGTAGTTTGTACTTCATGGATACAAACTATACACAATATTAATAAATGTGTAACATGTTGTAAAGTGTTTCCCATTTGACTGTATAGATATAGACTACCGGTCAAACGTTTTAGAACGGTAAGAATTTTTTATGTTTTTAAAGAAGTCTCTTCTGCTCACCAAGGCTGCAGTTATTTGATTAAAATACACAAAAAACAGTAATATTGTGAAATATTAGCAAAATGTAAAATATCTGTTTTCTATTTGAATATATTTTTAAAATGTCATGTATTCCTGTGATCAAAGCTGAATTTATCATCATTACTCCATCATTACAACAAATAATCATCTTAAAACACAAAAACTTTGTGACTCTTAAGCCCATGAATCATCGAAGGTCAGCAGCAAGACATTGGTCAATAAAGTGTAGTGAAATTAAATGCATACAAATATTTGTTTTATTTAACATTTAATTATTGGAGGTTTGCATAGTACTCTGATTTTGCATTTGGCTGATTTTATTCATTTTGAGGAATAGTGAACTTTTTGTGCAAGTGAGATTAGTAAATGATCACATTCAGTCTAGAATAACATCATGTTTACACACAACGTCTCTGCTCTTACGTTTTTTTCCAACATTGGGACAAGAGAGCTGTCAGTCAATAAATGTGAAAAAGTAACGTGCGTTACTTATTTGAAAAAGTAACTCAAATATTTTGTTGTAAATTTTAAAAGTAATACATTACTTTTCTAGTTACTTGAAAAAGTAATCTGATTACATAACTCAAGGTTCTTGTAATGCTTTACCCCCAACACTGCTTATGATCAATTTAATGCATCCTTGCAGAATATAAATTAAAAATATTTATATTCTTTCAAAAATAGACTAGTTGGTAGTCCCACTATATAGGCTAGTGTAACTGGTCCTACTCGACCTGCTCCGATTCAAACCTGGGTCTCCGTTGTGGGAGGTGACACTAAGGACACTAAAGACCACAGCCGCTAGCTTGAGGCCAGGGGAGTGAGGTTTACACGCACAGCTATCTGTTACACTAATAAAGCACCTAACTGATGTACTAACTACCATGTTGAAAAAACAGTTAAAACCTTAAAATGGTTAAGCTTGGTTTTTCAGCTAGCAGGGATAATATTTGTGTTGTTTATTTTTGTGCGTATCATGTTAGCTTAGCAATAGGCTAACATCAAACTCTATTGAAATCAATTGTTTTGATTGCTGATAGCATAAGACGCTCTAATACCTGCTTAACCAACAAAACTACCTTGCTCTACTAGTTAGTTTAACAAAAAACCTTTTTTTAGATCAGTTTTACTAGCTATATTCAACTAATTCACCTGTACGACCTGCCCTAACTCGCCAGGCTGTACTAGCATGGATATTCATGCTGGTGTAGTCTAAGTAGTCCATTAACAGGGTAAATAAAAGACAGGATTGATGAGAAAACAGCACAATAATCAGGTTTGGCTGAGTAATTGAATGCTGAATTGCTATCGCAGCTTCATTGTGAAGTACAATGTCCTGGAGATCTGGACAGAACAAACAGAACACCCTGTATAGCATTTTTCTTTCTCATGCTTCTGTTCCTTCCTATATCTTTCTTTTCCTCCTCTTTCCTCTTATACAGATTAGTCCTGTATCTCTTTCTCTCGCTTTATCCTCCTGAGCAGACAGGATCAATAGGTCTCGTATATGAGCTGCTGGCTTATCACGGCTGCAGTCATGGGTGTCAGGGAGGAAAGCCATAGCCTTGAACACTGAGAGTGGACAACCTCTCATCTCACCAAGATACAGACGAAGAGATTGCAGGTGTGAAGAAGTGCAGTTTCAAGAATAGTGCATCTAGAGTAGCTTAATCTGTCTCGAGCCCTGTGTCATTTCTGGTCATCTGCTCATGAACGAATAGACCAAAACAGGCCAGGCTGTGTAGTCTGTTTCTTTCTGCCTTTTATAAAAGAAATACAGATTTGAAAGGGAAAGAAAATGTTTTAGGAGGTGTACTGTTAATGTAAAATTGCAGATGCTGTACTGCAATGCGTAGGCTTGTACATGTGATTCACAATTTTTACCGTGGTATTCTTTTGATGTTTATTAATATGGTATTTGTTCAGCATCATAGCATATATCAGACTAACTAAAATTCTGTTTTCTAAAAAAATCATGGAAATGAAATCTTAAAGTCAGCATTATATGAAAATTTTCCCTATATATTTTGTAAATGCATGTTATAGATCTTGTTGTGAATGATTAATGCGGAAGTTTAAGCTGTCTTTTTATTGAAAACGACTGGTGACATATGCCGGACTTCTCCAGCAATAATTGATAGATATTGCTCTTGTCTAGAATAAAACTTGTTTACAAACATTTCAAACCAGCTCTTTTGAGTAAGTTGAACCAATTGGTCAAAATGTTTTATTAGATCATTCCGCTTCTGAATTGAGCAATTCAAAGTCTCAAATGAATAAGTAAGACACAAATGACTAGAAAGTTGTTAACTAAAATCTAAAGTGTGGGAATCCTGATGAGTACCATGGCACTTCGCAAAAGATCACTGTACCATGGTACAGGTAACAGTAGGCTATCTATGGAAACCAAATAGTTTGTGGTGCTTAAAACTGTTTTGTGGTTCCTAATGAATATATCAATTAATTAATCAGTTGTTTCTTAAGATTGTTTAAATTGAGCCCTTTTCCCGTTGGTGATGCTCTCTGGAATCAAAAGCTCTTAATGGACACACCTCATGGCTATTTCCCATGTGCTTTTCAGGACAGATGTGGGAAAAATGGAGTCAGCAGACTCAGCAGAGTCTACATTTATTTATTTATTTTTTTTCTGTTTGTATAGAAGGGCTACATTTAGACTGTTATCGGCCCGGCATTAATTTGTTGTAATCTAAATCCTTTGTACTGGTTTGTGGTGCTTACTGATGCTGATATCTGTGTGGGCGCAATACTCGCTTTGCAGATGGTTCCCCTCATCAACACTGCCACAGAAACATTACTGAGAAACCTGAAGAGCCACGCTGAGTCCGGTAACAGCTTCAACATCCACAAGTATGAGTTTCTTAAAGTACTGTATATGTGTGTGAGCACATTATCTTTTAATAATGTAATATGTGTCGGTTTTGCAGGTGTTTTGGCTGTTTCACAATGGACGTAATTGCCAGTGTTGCGTTTGGTACGCAGGTGGACTCTCAGAACAATCCAGACGACCCCTTTGTGCACCACGCCTCCAAATTCTTCGCTTTTACCTTCTTCAGACCCATCATGATATTCATATGTACGTTCAACCACCACATCTAGAGCACAATGCAGGACAGCTTGGAAAGTGTTTCCGACAGACGAGAATATGAAACTTTTCATTATGCTGATATTGTGATTAGCATATTTATTATCTGAAGAGGAAAAAGTAAAATTTTCTGATTGTGTCCTTTTTTCCTGGTTTTGCCGTAGTGGCGTTTCCATTTCTGCTTCAGCCACTTGCTGCCCTACTTCCCAATAAATCAAGGGATGAGATGAACTCCTTTTTTATCCAATGTATCCAAAAGATGATTAAACAGAGGGATGATCTTCTCCCAGAACAGGTATGGCCATGAACAAACAAATTAATGAGACATCCTTAGTATTAACCACATAAACAAGCTTGTGGTTTGTTTGTTGTCAACAGCGACGGCGAGACTTCCTGCAGCTGATGCTGGACGTCAGGACCAACAGCAAATATTTGTCTTTGGAGCACTTTGATGTGGTCAATGACGCCGATGAGCAGACTTCCACCGAACAAGGGATGGACAACGTACAAGAAGATGTTCCTGGAAACGGGTCCACCAAGCGTGTCCAGCAAAAGAGAATGATGACAGAGGATGAGATTGTCGGTCAGGCTTTCATCTTCCTGTTGGCCGGCTATGAGACGAGCAGCAACACGCTAGCTTTCACGTGCTACCTGTTAGCGCTCCATCCAGAGTGCCGGGAAAAACTCCAAGAAGAAGTAGATGAATTCTTCAGCAGACACGTGAGTTTAGATTAAAATGCCTGTTGTATTTGGAAACCATTATTAGGGGCCAAGCACCGAAGGTGCGGAGGCACATATTGTGATCGTTGGCATTCTTCTTATTATTAACCTTCCGTTTCTTACGCTCTGGAAGTCTATGGCAGCCCATAGAACCGCTAGCAGGAAAGTTGTGAAATTTGCTACACTGATAGAGGTCAGTACCAGTAGTAACCACACCAAATTTGGAGTCTCTAACTCATTCCCTCTAGCGCCACCACCTGTCCAAAGTCATATTTATGCTGATATCTTTTGAACCATAATGGCTAGAAACAAAATTCAAGCTCAAGCCGATTCGATTGCACCCTATGATGTCATTTTCCGTTATGTAAATGTTCAGAAATTTTGCGAACACTTGCAAATTTTCCGAAAAACCTACTTTTTCGAACTTCTCCTAGGCCGTTGCTCCGATTTTCACGAAAATTGAAACAGAACATCATCAGACTATGCTGACAAAAAGTTATTGAATTCAAGTTGATTCGTCAAATCGTTAAATGCAAATGCAAACTAATTTTACATAGCTCTTGCAAAAGCAGACGTAAGGCTGTATCTCCGCAACGCTTTATCATATTCAGACCAAACTTGGTACGTGTCATCACAAGCATGACCTGAAGTGACCTGCAGTGTTTCGGCACTGTGCCACCTACTGGACCGGAGATACGAAAAATGGCTATTTTTGCTTATAACTTCTGAACTGTTTGTCCAAAAATCATAAAGTGGTCTTGTTGTATTCGGGGCATCATGCCGAGTCGAATGATATCCAATTTTACTATATCGGCCATTTTGGCTGTCAGCCATTTTGAATTATGTGTTAAAATGCTGTATTTTATGAACACATGAACGGATTGTTACGAAACTCTGCATGGGTCATCAGCACAATGCCCTGAAGGAGCCTGAGAAGTTTTGAAAAAGTGCCACCTAGTGGAGAATTTTTTTTCAAATGCTTATAACTGGGTGTGGTTGAATTATTTTCATGGGAGTAACTTTTTTTGTCTCCTGAATCCTTGCCGAGTCCAACGACACCAGACTTGCCAGGTTTCGGCATATGGTTTGTGCAGCGTGGTAATTTAGCACTTAAAAAATGTTAGCTGATATCTTCGAAACTCGATAGCGAAATGCTAATGCCCAAATGTCAAAATATTGATAGTAAGGGGTAGTAAAATCCAATCAAAGTCAGGTGTCAGTTATTTTTTTGTGTTTTTTCTTATAAATGTCTATAACAATGTGATGAGATAAAAAAAAGAGATATTTTCACCAAAATTGACACACACATGTATGGACTCACTCCGAGGACACATAAAAAAATGGTGGAATTGTACCTCTTGTTGGTGCTATAATAGAACAAAACATGAAATTCCCATTGACTACATTGCAGTATTATGATATAAAATGCTAATGTTATACTTTACGAATGCATTAGCATGTATCGTTACAAAACTTGGTATATGTCTTCCGCACCATGCCCTGAAGGTACCCAAAAAGTTCCGGGGCAGTGCCACTTTGTGGTCAAAAGTTAAAACTAAATGTACAAAAATTGATTAAATTAGCCTATTGTAATGAAACTGGCCATAATACATTCCTTGGCTCATGCCGAGAACATAGATAGCAATTTTGCCATATTTGGCAAACCTACCTGTCCTCTATCTTATTTGTTAAAAACCTACTTTTTCAAACTCGTCCTAGACCATTTGTCCAATTTTCACCAAAATTGAATCGTATCGTCTTCAGACCATGCCGACAAATAGTTATGGATTTCATGTTGATAGACAAAACAGTTTTCATATACCACAGCAACGGAGTTGAGCAATGATGCCAAAATTACTCTTGATGCTGTATCTCTGCAATTCTTTGACATATTGACACCAAACTTTGCATGTGTCATTGTCACCTCAATCTGACTACACCACATCTGTTTTGTAACAGTGCCACCTATTGGTCGAAAGTGATAAACCATTAAATCAAATTACTAGTGATTTGTATTTGATTTTTTTCAGCCTTTTTTGCCTAAAATCATCTTGACATGTCTTTAATTACCCATTGCTGCAGTTGGTCTGACACTCCCAGACATTTTGGCATGTTTTGTCTTCTTCTTTGCACTTGGCCCCGATAATGGCTGCTTGTAGCTATATTTTATTTTATTCTCTTTTTGAGAATGCCTCTTTATTTCAATTTCTGCACAAATAATTTGTGGAATAACTGACATTCTCTTCAATGCTTTCAGAAGTCTTTTGTCATATTAGTTCTGCTGTGGTTGCCCAGAAATGCCATTATGAGTCAGAAAATGCTTTTTTGAAATATTTTGTCTTTGTCCTCCATCTCTTTGTGATGCATTCTCTGCCCTTTAGAGAGTTTGAGTGTTTCTTCTCATCAGTTTTGAAGGTCTGCATGAGCTGGCACGTTTCTCAGAAACCCATTTACTGTCAGGACTGTTGATTAAATTTACAGGGCCCAGAACTAATGTTTTATGTGTGGGCCACATCTCAGCTGGGCCTAGTGAGTAGACTAGACCATAGAGCAGGGGTTCACTAGAAGGTGCTGGGGGGAAAAAAGTAGTGTACAGAAATAAAATTAAAAAAAGTTAAAATGATCAAATCTGACAATTATTTTATTCTATTGATATAGAATAAAATATACCACAGTTGCATGTGCAATAATTGTTTACGGTTTACTTAATATATATTATATAGAACACAGCTCTCCTCAACAAGCTATCAATCAAGTTGTTCAAAAGTATAGTGGTACTTGGTTTAGCAAACACCACTAATAAAGAGAAACGGACGGTTACATTTAAACAATTCAGAAAAGCTGCAGCATTGTGACAGTTATAGGAGGCTTGTACAAGCACGCAGTTTGCTGTAAATCTGCTTAGATCATTTACACTCCTCTATAAATATAGCAGTAATGATGGCGGTTCTGCTGATTTGATGTCTTATGTTTTGTGCATAATGTGCATACTCATGAGAGACACAGAGACGGATTCTTGATTGATTCTCTGAATCCTTGTCATCTGTGCCGCAAAGCGCTGGAGAGGGTTGATGGTGATGAGGAGGAGGGTCAGATGTGGAAAGAAGAGCCTCTAAATCAGCTTACATTATTGGGGGGACGATTCTGGCTCTCTCGCAGTGCTTTTTCATGTTCGTTCCCCTTTATCTCAAGGGATCACACTTCCCTACAGTCTGAGCTTCTACCATCTCAAATAAACAAAACACTTCGCAAGATTCTGCATAATACGGTTTTAATGAAATCCATGAAAATAAAGAGTATATTAAATGTGTGTGAACTGCTAGACAGGAGAATTATAAAATGGAGAGAATATAATTAACATTTAATGTTGTTCGCTAAGACTTATTGCTTATCATACTTAGGGTTTTAGGGATTTAAACACACCATTACCTTAAGTAAACTTCAGCACGTAACTAGTCACACATTTCTGCTACATACAAGAACGATACCTCAAATTATGCAACTTGTTGCGGTAAGGTGTGCTATTCATTTTTAACATGTTTTTGCCAATCCTCAAACCATTTCTAGTTACCAGTTTCACTTGAAAAATTTCACCTGAACCCCTCTGACCTAAAATATTCACTTAAAGTAACCCTGAAATTTGAATTTAATATTTAAATTACACATTTGCATGTTCATGGTTCTTTAATGTGGGTTAATATTCACATGACATGGAGGTAAACAAAATATTTCTAAATCTTTTGTGTGTGTCTGTTTGTGTGTGTTTTATTTTGAGTGTTTTTAATTTTAAAATTGTTTATTTATTTATTTTTGCGAGAGATTGTTAGCTTTTTGCTAACTCAACAGCCCCCTCACTTCCCTAGCCCCAGTATGGGAAACCCTGACTTAGGGCCGTTTTCTGTTTTCCACTAAAAACTGATTTAAAAAAAAAAAAAAAAAAAAAAATATATATATATATATATATATATATATATATATATATATATATATATATATATATATATATATATATATATATATATATATATATATATATATATATATATTTTTTTTTTTTTTTTTATGTGTTCCATTAACCCAAAACGGGTTTCAAAGTGCACACTTTTTAAACAATACTGTTATCGTCTCCATGTAAACTACAAAAACGTGAATTTGTGAAAACAGTGATGTCATGCGCATGCGTATTATGTGTTCAGACTATAGACGCGTAGTGTTTTTTTACAAAGTGACATCAGTATCTACTGGCCTGCATTTTTTGTTTTGTTTTTGCGGATCCGTGTGAATGGGGATCGTTTTGACTGTTGTCGTCTGTACACAAAGTTTTTTTGTACATCGTTGTGTAAATGTGCCCATAGAGGCGAACCATCAAGAATACCCTTTCAACCTCATAGCAATGCGCTAAAACGCTATTAGAGATCACATGGTAACCTCCCACAACACCCTAGCCAGTATTCATTTTTACTTTTTTTTTTTTTTTTTTTTTTTTTTTTTTTTCAAAGCTTATGACATATCTTTTAACTCTTTCCTCGCCAGCCACCCCAGCATTTTTGATCATTGTAACAAAGTTTGTTGTTATGGGAAGAAGGAGGCGGGAACCGGCGAACGTTCAACACTTTAATATTTACACTACCAGTCAAAAGTTTGGAAACTACCATTTTGATTGTTTTTGAAAGAAGTCTCTTCTGCTCACCAAGGCTGCATTTATTTGATCCAAAATACAGCAAAAACAGTATTATTGTGAAATATTTTTACAGTATATAGTCTTTAGAGTCACAGGATTATTTAATGAATAGAAAGCTCAAAAGAACAGCATTTATCTGAAATATAAAGCTTTTGCAACATTATAAATGTCTATACTGTCACTTGATCAATTTAATGCATCCTTGCTGAATAAATATATTAATTTCTTTACGTTCTTTCCCAAAAAAAAAAAAAATTATAATAATTCTTTCCGACCCAAAACTTTTGAACGGTAGTACAATGTTACAAAAGCTTCCTATTTCAGATAAATAACTTTCTATTCATCAAATAATCCTAAAATGTTTTACACAACTGCTTTCAACATTGATAATAATCAGAAATGTTTCTTGAGCAGCAAATTATCATATTAGAATGATTTCTGAAGGATCATGTGACTCTGAAGACAGGAGTAATGATGCTGAAAATTCAGCTTTGCGTCACAGGAATAAATGACATTTTAAAATATATTCAAATAGAAAACAGTTATTTTACATTTTAATAATATTTCATAAAAATGTTTTTGTATTTTTAATAACGTAAATGCAGACTTGGTGAGCATAAGAGACTTATTTCAAAAACAATCAAAATAGTACAGTTTCCAAACTTTTGACTGGTAGTGTAAATAAACACAAAATTAAAAGTAAAGCATGCAGCCCCTCACGGACGGCTGCCGTACACACATAATAAAACATAAACAAAACACAACGTAAAATCCAAGCCTGGTCTTCTCTTGTCCTTCTCTGCCATCGCTCCTCCGTGAGATACGAGACCGTTGTGGCGCGCAGCTGCCGCTCATTATCAATCACGCCACCGGCCTCGCTCCATTCTCTCATGGTCCCTCTGCCTTGTCCTGCTTGCCACATTTATTTTCACAAAAATTTCATGGCCCCAGAATATTTTGTTATATGAATATCTGAACATGCAATATACCAAAAGAAAGAACAGACCCTCTGCTTTTAAACAAAAAAACTTTTTATTCTAGCTTTTTATTTTTTTCAATATTTGAATGTGAGTAAGTTTTATAAAAAAAAGTAACATTTTGAGCAAAAAGCTGAGAAAATCACATTTTTGTCAAAGACTACATCCAGATCGGATTCAGAATGATCAAAACATAGATTGAGTAGAGTTGAGTCCATCAACACCCCCTAAGCTTGCACAGTCCTATAGCTCACCTTGGGTCGACATTTTTTATTCAGTAACATTAGGCAGTTTTGATTTATATGTTGTTTAATGTTGGGAGATCACGTTATTTTACATATGCATATGATTACATATGATATCACTTGTTTTTACATCTTCCTCACATGTGTTTTGAGCAGGAGATTCAGTACTCTTTCAGAAGATGTGAATAACTAGATTTGATTTCGCCTTGCAGCTCAGGCCGGAAACCTGTACATATTTCTATCCTGCTTCTGTTACAAATTTGTGGGAACCAATCACAAACCGGCTTATCCACCTGGCATGGTATTGGTGGGTTTAACACAATGATGGATAGAGAAGCGATGGATCGTTGGTCTGATTGGTTGAAGGACTATCCAATTGCGTACAGAGTCATTTGAACTATGCCCATTGATCATGCCTCTTGTGGTCTGATTGGTTGAAGGACTATCCAATTTCGTACAGTCATTTGAACTATGTCCATTGATCATACCTTTTGTGGTCTGATTGGTTGAAGGACTATCCAATTGCATACAGAGTCATCTGAACTATGCCCATTGATCACGCCTCTTGTGATCTGATTGGTTGAAGGACTATCCAATTGCATACAGAGTCATTTGAACTATGCCCATTGATCACGCCTCTTGTGGTCTGATTGGCTGAAGGACTATCCAATTTCGTACAGTCATTTGAACCATGCCCATTGATCACACCTCTTGTGGAGTAGAAAATACAGAGCAGACTTCCCAGACCAATGTTCAATCTTAAGAGACTGAGCTTGGTCTGGTTATTGCCAGACAAGTGGATAGCACCCCCTATCGTATAACAGTGAACACAGAAAGCTGGAAAATTCTGTCAATGGTGGGGGAAGCATTTTCCCACAAATTACAAAAAATTCCACCAGTGGAGTTAAAATTATACAATATTTAATTTAGAAAAATTGACTAAATAACTAATATTGAATATTATTGATTTATTGATTATTATTATTGACACCAGTTTTGATCAATTGTTTTTTTTACTAAAATTGCATTTAATTTTATTTGACCAATAACATTTTAGTTTTTGTCAATTTACTGCTGTTACTAGCAACGTGTGCCGTCAAGCACCACTTACATTTTCTTACAGAAAATATAGAAACCCAGTTTATTTTTTCTGCATGTCATCATATCCGTCAGCCACAGTTTTTCTCATTTCATGATGTAGTTTCGGAACTCTCGTCTTTGCTTTCTCTCTAATGGTGTACACTTAAACAGAGGCTTCATAAACCTGCATCTCTTGAATTATGATACCTGCAGCTGAGGCCTGGCAGCCGCCCACCGGAGAAAGGGATCAAACACAGCATTAGTTCAGCTCTGCGTCCTTCTGTCTACTCTTTCATCTCATTCGCTCATTCTTCTTCGGTCTCCCCCCTCTGTTTCGCTTTAAATTTAAGCACTCTCTTTCCACTTCTAATTTCTCTTCTCTGGAAGTCGGGATCGTTTATCTTTAGTACTGTAGATTGAGATCATGCGTGTCAGTGTATTATGTTAGTCAAATGCATTCTTGGATAATAGAAGAAATATGAGGTGTGTTTTTCTTTTTTGTTAATGTATAGTCAGACCTGTTGTGGTCTGAGGGATCTCTCGTGATAATGCATCATTTATTTGATGGTTTTATTATGGATCATATCTGGCAAAGAGCACATCACGCTAACTTGCGTACTTTACATTTTGAGGTTAGCTGACAGGATCCCAGGGATGGAAAATAAACCGGAGAGATTTTTTATAAACCCACTTGCCATGAAGTTTTCAAATAAAAGAGCTTATGGCAGAAGTTATAAAAGCAGTAAGCATTACAAGCAGCACAATAAAACTCAAGCTCAGCCTTGGCCTTGTCTCATGACGCCTTGCGTCCTAAGTCGACTGTATAGCAGGCAATGACTTAATACTCTCTTTATATCAAGCAGCTGGGGATCCATCCACAAAGACATCTGGCCTGGTGTATACTGAAGGTCAGTCTCATCTAGCCCACTGCTATAATGCTTATCAGGGCTCTCGTGTTTAGCTCAGAGAGAAAGTGTCTTGGGCTCCTCCTTCAGAGTGATTTTATTCTCTAAACGCCCCTCACCCTGTGCATCCCGCTCTCGGTTTTGGCTCTAAAAAGCTTCTCAAATGTCACTCTCCTCTCACACCATGCGTGAATGCACTGAAAGGGTTTCGTACTAAAACGCATTAGAGTGTAACCAAGGGTGTTAACCTGTTTCTGCTAAGAAATAATATTTAATGATTTAAAAGTAATTTAAAGCTCATTAAAGGGATAATTCAGCCAAAAATGATCCTTTACTCACCTTAAACATTCTAAATCTGTGACTTTTTCCTTCCCACAGAAATAAAAAATGTTCTCTGTGCCGTAGCTACCAAATATCATTTGTATGTGCATATCGAGTCAAATATGATGCATCAAGTCCAGTTACACCATGTTTGATATCTCACAAACAATCATCATGCGGCGAGTTTGACTGCACAAGTGCAAATGAGATTTGAGAGTTTTGGGTGAGTTGAATATTTTTAGTGAATAAGAAAAATCTATTGCTTGTGAAGACCTGAAAGTACCGTACTGACTATTATTTATGCTGTTTTTTTCCTGTATCAGTGTTATTACATTTTACTTTTTATTGTAGTTTGTTAGTTTTATTAATGATTTTAGAATAAAATAATTTTGAATTAGCTTTTATTTCTATATATTTAGTTTTCATGTTTATTTTGGTTAAATTTTTAGTAATTTTGTTGTCATTTTATGAGGTTTTTATTTATTGGATAAATACATAGCTAAACTAAAACTGAAATAAAAAGAAATTAAATAATTGTAATAATTTTATTGCTTCGACTTTATTTACAAGTTTAGTGCTTCGACAGTTTATTGCCAAGGCAACATTACTAATTTTCATTTATAGTGTAAGTTTTTGGTTAAACTTTATTTTAAAGGGATACTCCACCGTTTTTTCATATTAAACTATGTTATTCCCTTAATTAAGACGAGTTGATGCATACCTCTCTTGTCTCAGTGCGTGCACTTAATCGCTCTGACGCGCGGTGACATTTTGATAGCACTTAGCTTAGCCCACTAAGCCCAGTTCATTCATTAGGTACCAAACAGAGATCAAGTTAGAAGCGACCAAACACCTCCATGTTTTCCCTATTTAAATACAGTTACACGAATAGTTAAATGACCAAGTATGGTGACACAAAATAAAACGTGGTACAAGCGGGTTAAAAAGGATAACTATAATGTATGGCGGAATAGCACTTTTGAGAGTACTTCGACTCGGCGCAGCAAAAAGTCACGCCTGAAAAATCCTCTCCCCCTCACCCTCTCATTTCCGTCAATTGAACCAACGTGACCTGCACGCCTGCATCCGTAGTTGTAGTTTGAGCAGAGTTGATATACCTATATACTTTCACCTTGTTATCACAACCCTTTTCGATGCACGTTATAACCATGATTGTTCACAAACTATCTTCCTACAAACTGATACTTCGTCAACTCTGCTCAAACTACTACTACTGATGCAGGCGTGCAGGTCACGTTGGTTCTATTGACGGAAATGAGAGGGTGAGGGGGAGAAAACGTGGAGGTGTTTGGTCGCTTCTAACTTGATCTCTGTTTGGTACCTAATGAATGAACTGGGCTTAGTGGGCTAAGCTAAGTGCTATCAAAATGTCACCGCATGTCAGGGCGATTAAGTGCACGAGAGAGGTATGCATCAACTCGTCTTAGTTAAGGGAATAACATAGTTTAATATGAAAAAACGGTTGAGTATCCCTTTAAAGTGTCTTTTGTTGCAGTGTATTTATATATTTTATTATACTTTATTTTATTATACTGGGTAATATTACGGTAATTAACTACATAGGGTTAGGGTATCATTTGGTTTAGTGTTAGTTGTATGTAATTATGCTTAATTTATAGTTATTACTATAGTAATTACATGTATTCTGTAACATGGACAATTTAAAATAAAGTTACCAAGTTTTTCAGCTAATATTTATATTTTATTTTATTTCTTAAAATAATTTGTTTTTATAGTTTTAGTTAACGATAATAACCCTGTTTTGAATAGTTACAGCATCTGGTCACTGGAAAAGATCAGCTTAGACATTCAGTAAAATTTCGTCTTTTGGGTTCTACTGAAAAATAGTCATGTGTTTAGAACGACATGAGGGTAAGTAAATAATGACAGAAAATGTGTATTTTCGGGTGAACTATCCCCTTAAGAATCTGTGGAGGTGACTGTGATAAATTACCAGTTCTTGCTTACACACCCATGACCTTAACAAACTATAGGTCAAGGGTGAATTCTGGAATTACTGTCATCGATTTGCCAGTTTGATTTTTACCAGTGGGACAGTTTAAGTGGCAAACATGTAAATGCCGCGCTTGACTGACTCACCGGCTGCACACATTGTATCTGCCAGTCCAGCCTTTCATTTTCCCTTCTCGGTCTGCGTGGTGCCTCCCCGGGTGCCTGTCATTAATTTGCCTTTTTTATCTGCATAAATAACAGGGAGCTGAAGCAGAGCGCTACCTAATGAGTCATCCAGAGGTGGGAGACGGGGGCAAAGGGGCCAGAAACTGAGCAAAATTACATGTTTGCAGCTAAGAGAGAGAGAGAGAGAGAGAGAGAGAGAGAGAGAGAGAGAGAGAGAGAGAGAGAGAGAGAGAGAGATGAAGAAGAGAGATGACAAATACATGTTTTTTTTCTCACTTTCTTTTCAGGAGAAGAGGTACAATTGGGTGAAAACATGTTTGGGTCATATTTTACTCCAATATTTATTACACTACCATTCAAAAGTCGGTAAGGTGGGTAACATTTTTTTAATGTCTTTGACAGAAGTCTTCACCAAGGCTGCATGTATTTAATTAAAAAAAAAAGTATTGTGATACAATATTGTGAAATATTATTACAATTTAAAATAACCATTTTCTTTCTGAATAGATTTTCAAATGTAATTTATTTCTATGATGAATTTCCAGCATCATTACTTCAGTGTCACATGATCCTTCAGAAATCATTCTAATATGCTGATTTGCTCCTTAAGAAAATTATTCATTATTATCAATGTTGAAAACAGTTGTGCTGCTTAATATTTTTGTAGAAACCATGGTAAAAAAAAAAGTTAATTTATTGAAAAAATAAATAATAATAATACCTTCTGGCCCCAAACTTTCAAACGGTAGTGTATATTTATAGTTTTGTGATACTGTAACATTTTATGGCATTCAAGCCCATTTTATCTCACAAAACTGTAATAAAAATGTCAGATAACAGATTAGCTTTCTTTCAGCATGCTGCCAAAAAAAAAAAAAATTGCTATTGTGTATAAATGCTGATGTGAAAGAGTCGTTGAATAGCGCAGTCTGCTCAGATGAGTTTGACATTCTCAAACCAAAATGAACTTCTAATGTACACCTGCGTCAGCGAAACCATACATTGCAAGCATTTGCACTGACAGGAATTTCCTCCAGAGACAGACATCTTATGTCATCAAAAAAGTCTTGAACTGATATACAGTATGTGAGTGAATAAAAGATGCAGATGCAAAAATTGCATAAAATATCAGAGCCGTAACCACCATAGGCATTGAGGGGGACAAGTCCCCCCAAATAATTGGAAATGGACAAATTGTCCCCCAAGTATTTGATATTTGATGTGGCACTCCATTACACACCACTCTGTTTGTAGTTAGGATGGTAGACAGTTTAAAAATTTAAATTTTTAGGCTGGTCTGTCTCAACGGTATAACAGCACTCATCAGTAATGGTCAAAATGATGGCCAATCAGATAAAAGAAAGCAGGGCTTAATGTTCACTGAAGATGAGTGTGAATTCCAATGCAATGCTTTTAGTTTTTACAGTGACAGATTGGTAAGATATAAGTAGCTAAACATTTAACATTGGACTGCTTTATGATGGATATGTTTAACGAACCATAGTAACATACAGCGTCAGTGATGCAAACTTTTCGTAACACTTCAGTATGGGGAACACATTCACTATTAACTACGACTTTTGCCTCAATAAACTCCTAAATTACTGCTTATTATTAGTTAGTAAGGTAGTTTTTGTAGCGGTTAAGTTTAGGTATTGGCTAGGATTAAGGGATGTAGAATAAGGTCATGCAGAATAAGGCATTAATATGTGCTTTATAAGTACTAATAAACAGCCAATATTCTAGTAATATGCATGCTGATAAGCACTTAGTTAATAGAGGAACTGAAACCTAAAATAAAGTGTTACTGTAATTTTGAATTGAAAATATGCAATCATTTAAATTATGTCATTCATAACTGAATGTGATGAGACAAGAAACGTTTTTGCATTTTTTCATACTAACGTGTGAATGTGTGCATATTTTTTAAATTGATTACTTCCCACCCCAAAAAAAAAAAAAAAAAAAAAAACTTTTGTCCCCCCAATGTTCAAGACATGGTTACAGCCCTGTAAAATACACTCACCTAAAGGATTAGGGACACCTGTTGAATTTCTAATTAATGCAATTATCTTATCAACCAATCACATGGCAGTTGCTTCAATGCATTTAGGGGTGTGGTCCTGGTCAAGACAATCTCCTGAACTCCAAACTGAATGTCAGAATGGGAAAGAAAGGTGATTTAAGCAATTTTGAGCGTGGCATGGTTGTTGGTGCCAGATGGGCCGGTCTGAGTATTTCACAATCTGTTCAGTTACTGGGATTTTCACGCACAATCATTTCTAGGGTTTACAAAGAATGGTGTGAAAAGGGAAAAACATCCAGTATGTGGCAGTCCTGTGGGCGAAAATGCCTTGTTGATGCTAGAGGTCAGAGGAGAATGGGCCGACTGATTCAAGCTGATAGAAGAGCAACTTTGACTGAAATAACCACTCGTTACAACCGAGGTATGCAGCAAAGCATTTGTGAAGCCACAACACGCACAACCTTGAGGTGGATGGGCTACAGCAGCAGAAGACCCCACCGGGTACCACTCATCTCCACTACAAATAGGAAAAAGAGGCTACAATTTGCACAAGCTCACCAAAATTGGACAGTTGAAGACTGGAAAAATGTTCCCTGGTCTGATGAGTCTCAATTTCTGTTGACACATTCAGATGGTAGAGCCAGAATTTGGCGTAAACAGAATGAGAACATGCATCCATCATGCCTTGTTACCACTGTGCAGGCTGGTGGTGGTGGTGTAATGGTGTGGGGGATGTTTTCTTGGCACACTTTAGGCCCCTTAGTGCCAGTTGGGCATTGTTTAAATGCCACGGCCTACCTGAGCATTGTTTCTGACCATGTCCATCTCTTTATGACCACCATGTACCCATTCTCCGATGGCTACTTCCAGCAGGATAATGCACCATGTCACAAAGCTCGAATCATTTCAAACTGGTTTGTTGAACATGACAATGAGTTCACTGTACTAAAATGGCTCACACAGTCATCAGATCTCAACCCAAAAGAGCATCTTTGGGATGTGGTGGAACGGGAGCTTCGTGCCCTGGATGTGAATCCCACAAATCTCCATCAACTGCAAGATGCTATCTTATCAATATGGGCCAACATTTCTAAAGAATGCTTTCAGCACCTTGTTAAATCAATGCCACGTAGAATTAAGGCAGTTCTGAAGGCGAAAGGGGTCAAACACAGTATTAGTATGGTGTTCCTAATAATCCTTTAGGTGAGTGTATATAAAATAGGTAATAATCATCATTCACGCACACTCATGCAATTCCAAACCTGTATGAGAAAATGTAAATATTTGTACTGAAAAAGGACACAAAGCACCATAAATATGCTCTATATGACTGATGTACTTCATTCCAGAAGTCATATGATAGCCAATTTGTTACGCTTTAAATGCAAATCTATTAATCTTAAGCTATATTACTTGAGAAGATATAGTTCGAGTCATATGGACCACTTTTACTGTGTCCTGTTAGTCACATGGGAAATGGTGAGGGTGAGTAAGTTATGACTATTTTTGAATGAACAATTTTTCTAATGATCTGGTCAGCGGAGTGTGTCTTTGGGAGGAAGAGAGAATGAAAATCCAGAGAGCTTGTGTCTTGTGGGGTGGTTCAGAGTCAAAATACACATAATTCAGCACCTGTGAAGAAGATGGAGATAATGAGTGAAAGGGGACATCATATGCTGTGAAAACACAGAGCAAGGGTGAAAATAGCAATGAAAGATGGCAAAAGGATGAAATAGAGGGGCGGAGAGCGAGCGAGAGCAGCCGGTAGCTAGCCTTTCCTATCTGTGAATAATTCATTGGTGACGTTCCTCTGAGGCTCGGCCTCCAGGCGGCTCTTTCCCTCATTCAGAGCAGTGATGGGCTTCTCTCCCCTCCCTGATAGCGCTCCAACCTGAATAAAGTGCTTGATTCACCCCGCTAAATTCAATAACACACCCTTTGATCCTTCCGGAACCACAGCGCTGTATCTGTCGGTTCCCATTGATGTGGCTTTTGGCTCTCTCATTCCTAATGCAACAGCCTTGCCTCTCGGATTGGAACTTAGGAAATTATGTATACACTGCTTACTCGAATGCATGTAAATAGCGTGCTTGTGTTTCTAGCGCAGTTTATTCTGTTCGTGCCATCTTTTAATCTTTTAATTGAATGCATCATGTGAGCAGACCCATGAAGAGAACAAAAGGGAGAGAGAGAGAGAGAGAGAGAGAGAGAGAGAGAGAGAGGCTAAAATAGGCTTCAAGGTGTTTACTGCTACAAAACCTAGTGAGCTGTCTAGAATGTATTTAAAGGCATCATACTGTAGGTGCACTTGTTGTGATATCTTATTTTGGCCAAATTCAAAGACAGCCTCACATGTATGGTCTGTGGATAAGAATCCTAGAATGTATTGTGAAAAGTTCAGAAAAAACAATGACAAAGCTAGAGAAATTATGTAAAAATAATCACTAAAAAGTGTTTAAAAAGGCACTATTGTACCCACTGTGCGCTGTGTATTTTTATGCGTATTGTATTTCCACAGTGTTAATTTGGCAAGATGCTGACAATAAACTATGTACTCTGCCATCTAGTGTGTGAATTTGATAATCAATATTCAGTGAAGTATGAATTAGATACATTATTATCTGCTACTCCTCTAACAAAATTATTTTTAGATTATTGGTGATAACAGGTAAATGGCAGATTTTGTCCCCCCAAAAACAAACTCTACCATTAAAGTGACAGTAGAGAAATTTTGGTTACACTATTTTATGGTGACATAGATACATTGTACTTATTCAAATAAGTAATATTAATTAACTACATGTACTTATTATAAGTGGGTAGGGTTTGGTTTAGGGTTAATGCTTGCATAATTTACTGTTATTACTATAGTGAGTACATGTAACATGTAACTACATCACCTTAAAATAAAGTGTTACCGAAATATTTCATGTTAAAGGATTTCTATTTCAAATAAATGCTGTTCTTTTGCATAAAAATAAATACATTTTTATAAATTAATCAGCAAAAATGTTTTCAACAATAATAATAATAATTGTTTATAATAATCAGCATGTTAGAATGATTTCTGAAGGATCATGTGACACTGAAGACTGGGGTAATGATGCTGGAAATTCAGCTTTGCCATTACAGGAATAAATTGCATTTCAAAAATATATTAAAATAGAAAAATAGTTATTTTAAATTGTAATAATATTTCACAATATTGCTGTTTTTACTGTATTTTTGATCAAATAAATGCAGCCTTGGTGAGCAAAGGAGAGTTTAAAAACTTTAATAAAATCATACTGACCCCAAAACTTTTGTTGGGGATAGTGTAAATAAAGAAACTAGGCTCTTTTTTTTTCTTCTTTTTTTAATGCTACAAGTAAATTTTAGACATTACAACATAGTCTTCTAAAGGACATCTACTTGTAATTAAAACCTAGTTTAATATTATCATCTGCACATTAAAATGGTATAGCAGAAAGTATGTGGTGTAAGCAGTGAAATGTTGAGATCAGTCATTAATTTGCACAAGTGTGTATTAGTGTGTCTATGCATGAAGCTGCTCTATCCACTGCTTAAGGTAATGCTTTATGCTACTATTGTGCTTTAGGTTAAAGACAGCAGAGAAATAAAAGAAAAACACCCCCTCTGGATGTAAAAAAGGAAGGGCAAAGTGAGAGCATCAAGATTTCTCTCTGTTTTACTTTCCTCCTTTCATTCTTTCTCTTTCCGCTCCCTTCTCTCCCCAGGGCAGTATAAGCAGAGCAGGATTGAGCTGAAGTACGTGAGGCTGCATACGTCATACTGAGTCCTCAAACCGAGATATTTCCGTCCCACCAGCAGGTCATCAGTACTTTTTCAAGTGCTCTACATGTCCCAAATGACTTCTCAAGCAGACACGCATACACAAACACACATAAGGCATGTGCATTCATGCACAAACAGTCATGGTCCACTGCGTCAGCCCCCTTGCAATGTTACCTAACAGGGTTTTCATATCAGCCAGCATTGTATCGCATAAAGAGGCACTTTCGCTAAGTTTCCGCTGAACAGATGCCTCCATTGTGTCGTTATGATGTTGATACTGTGGAAGGAGCGATATGACTCCCTTGTTTGTTATTTGGTCTTTGTGCCGGCCGTTACGATCTCCACCGCATGTGTAATGGAACAGAGCAGATGGAGTCATCAAACCACTGCTGCCACTGTAGAAGGGTCGGAAAATATGTAAGGCCCCTTGAGACAGGAAGGAAGGAGACTTGTAATGTGCCTGATTTAAGCAACCATAACAAATCCTCCACCAGTCAGCTGCACCTCAACCTGACACGTGTGTCGAATGTCAACAGCTAATAGATGCTTGCCATTGTTTGAGAACCACCTTCGCTGGGGCTCCTGGGGGATATGCAAATGACACATACACTGTGGCAATGAAAATGTGTTTTATTATTTACCTGCCATCATTAGGCTTATGCAAATACAGCGTGCATGTATTATACATGATATCTGTATAGCATCTAGGGATGTGCTAAAATACATATTTTATAAATCAACTAGTCAAATTATCATTCTCAAGGACATTTTGTATAACTAGGCTGGTTTGATTTCACCTGACCCTAGGTGGACACATTTCTTAGAGGATTTTTACAAGACCCGCTCTTGTGTCAAAAACGGAATGAAATGCTGTGGAGATGCATTCTTTACAATTTTAGATGTAAAAATTACCCCCCCCCCCACACACACACACACACACACACACTCTTCACTGTCCATCATGTTCGATGATGATGCTTGCTCCAGGGGTGGGAAGGGGGTGAGTTCAGTGACATTGCCGCTGGTGCCACTTCTCGTGGGCGTCGAGTCAGATTTATTTTTTTTTTTTTAACCTGTAGGCCAAAAGATTGGTACAGGTTGGATATTGTGTTAAGGGCGTGCTGCATAGAGTCCCGGCTGTGGGCTACGACGGCACAGTCATCAGCATACTGAAGCTCACAGATTTGTTGGGTGTTTGTCTTTGTGCGGGCCTGGAATCGACGGATGTTGAAGAGGCATCCGTCAAGTCAGTATTCCACATGGACACCGTCTTTGACACAATGGAAGAGGCAGGTGATGGCAGAAAGGAGGATGTTAAAGAGCACTGGAGCCAAGACACAGCCTTGTTTCACCCCAACGTTTACCTCAAAAGATTATGACTGGAGTTCTCCCATGAGCACTCTGGCTTGCATCCTGTCGTGCAATTGCTGTAGGATGCTGAGAAACTTGGGTGGTACCCCAAGTTTAGAGAGAGACATTTCCAGAGCAGCTCACGGTTGATGGTGTCAAAAGCTTTGCTGAGGTCGATGAAGGCTACGTAAAGGTCTTTGTGCTGTTCTCAGCTGCCTCAAAACAAAAACCATGTCTGTCGGAAGACACACTTCGTTTCCGGAATCACAGCTTCCGAGATGTGCTCAGCCAGTCTGCTGAGAATGATCTTGGCCAGGACTTTCCCTGCGATGGAGAGGAGAGATATCCCGCGGCTGTTGCCGCAAACTGCTCGGTCTCCTTTCTGCTTGTAAATGACCACGATGTTAGCATCCTTCCAGTCCAGTGGGAGGGTCCCATGTTCCCAGATGTTTTGGATCAGGAGGTGCAGACAGCACGTGAGGATGTATCCTCTTTGTTTGAAAACCTCTGCAGGGATTCGATTGGGTCCAGTACATTTGTTGTTCTTCAGCCCTACAATGGCTTGCCGGAGTTCTGAGTGGTGGGGTATCCAGATGCATGGTTGATGGCAAGAACCTTGCGCATAGGTGAGGATTAACTTAAAATCTTCATTAGTTCTAACATTAGACATCTTCACTCCTACGAGGTGGATCTCCAGTGGAATGAGGGAATCCATGACGACCTTTGCCTGGCAGGAAGTTGCAGGGGGCTGCCGGTGGTCCGATCAGCTGGACTCCGCCTGTGCCTGCCCCCAAGTGCAGGTTTGTCTTCGGGGTTTGCGCCCCTAGCCACTGTACCCTCCTGAGTTAACCCACGTGGCTGTGAGGTTGCCTTCTTCCGAATTCCCAGCCGTTGTCATGGTTCTCACACCATCATCTTCCGCTATCTTTCAAATGTAATGATAAAAATTTGTGTGTTTTTCACAAACAATGTGAATCCCCTGTCACTGTTGTACTTAAATTTTAAGTCTAATGTTAGTCTTTTTATTTCTGCTATTCCTCAATGTAGGATGAGAGGGATATATATACACAATCTAAAAAAACTATTAAAAATCTATTTTTAAATAAAACATTTAAATATAAAAAACTAGTTCATCCATCCATCCATCTATTCATCTTTCTATATATACATTTTTAATTGAAAATCTAAAAATAAACCTTTATAAAAAAATATACAAATCCTAGTGACTAGTTCATCTGTTTATCCACATATGTAAATAGATTAACTAGTCAACCTTAATCAACTAGTCGTTTCTGTGCGACTAGTCAACCATCGTGACCTGTCCCTAATAGCTTCCTCAATGAACATGTATTTACAATCTGTACTTTCTGAGAAACGTGGAATAATTTACTAGTCTGCATTGCTTGCATAATAAGTGAAGGTAAGCATTCCTGTCTGGCAAAGGCAAAGGTGACCGAAATCATGTGGATTTGCATCCACCATAATGAGCATTTTTAGCTGCACTCTCTGGCAGAATCATGATGGCAAAAACCCCTTCATAATTGCTTTTGCGGCCACAAGCCTCATGACCTGTCATTTGATTGTCCATTACGGCTGTATTTTCCTGCACATTGAGTCAAATTGAATAAAAGGTGTCCGGGTCTGCGGTGGGGGGTTAAAACCCGAAGGCCGCGGTGGGCCGTAATAGCTCTATCATAGACACACACGGCAGGGCCATGTGAAGAACATAATGAGCATCAGGCACATGGATGAAACGCCGGTGGGTTCATGGCCTAGCCGAACGGGCAGCCTTGATGAAGCCCATTCATTGTGAATGAAACTGAGATGCATCACTACCCAGCATTCCCTTCTGTAGATTGGATATATTCAGTCTGAAATCTTCTGATGCTTCTCTAAACATTGGGCTAGAACCGTTCAAACCTTATAAACTTTTGAATTAATAAAAGGAAATGCACACGGAAATGCAATTCTTTAAAGCTGACCAATCAGCTGCAAGAATCCCAGACCACAATGCCAGCTTTATTGCAAAAAATGTGTTTCATTTGGGTTTTGGTTTTGTATAGAATTGGGTCCATCTGCTGTGGCTTTATTATTGTTTGTTTTCCCCACCACTGGGTTTCAGAAGCTCTAATGTGTTTTTTTCCCCCTCTCAACTGCATCCAAAAAGAACCTCTTAAGATATATACATACATACATACATACAGTATATACACACACTCTTGAACAACAAACAAAATATATACAGTACAGTATATATATGTCTAGACAGTAAAAAAAATGCATTTTATTTTTTTATTTTTTTCAATAATGCTGACCCATAATATCACCTTGTATTTATTCTCAAAGTTCTGCATATTTAAGTGCTGTTGAACTTGAGCAACAGCATAATTGTTGCATAGTACACTCACCTAAAGGATTATTAGGAACACCTGTTAAATTTCTCATTAATGCAATTATCTAATCAACCAATCACATGGCAGTTGCTTCAATGCATTTAGGGGTGTGGTCCTGGTCAAGACAATCTCCTGAACTCCAAACTGAATGTCAGAATGGGAAAGAAAGGTGATTTTAAGCAATTTTGAGCGTGGCATGGTTGTTGGTGCCAGACGGGCCGGTCTGAGTATTTCACAATCTGCTCAGTTACTGGGATTTTCGCGCACAACCATTTCTAGGGTTTACAAAGAATGGTGTGAAAAGGGAAAAACATCCAGTATGCGGCAGTCCTGTGGGCGAAAATGCCTTGTTGATGCTAGAGGTCAGAGGAGAATGGGCCGACTGATTCAAGCTGATAGAAGAGCAACTTTGACTGAAATAACCACTCGTTAACAACCGAGGTATGCAGCAAAGCATTTGTGAATCCACAACACGCACAACCTTGAGGCGGATGGGCTACAGCAGCAGAAGACCCCACCGGGTACCACTCATCTCCACTACAAATAGGAAAAAGAGGCTACAATTTGCACAAGCTCACCAAAATTGGACAGTTGAAGACTGGAAAAATGTTGCCTGGTCTGATGAGTCTCAATTTCTGTTGAGACATTCAGATGGTAGAGTCAGAATTTGGCGTAAACAGAATGAGAACATGGATCCATCATGCCTTGTTACCACTGTGCAGGCTGGTGGTGGTGGTGTAATGGTGTGGGGGATGTTTTCTTGGCACACTTTAGGCCCCTTAGTGCCAATTGGGCATCGTTTAAATGCCACGCCTACCTGAGCATTGTTTCTGACCATGTCCATCCCTTTATGACCACCATGTACCCATTCTCTGATGGCTACTTCCAGCAGGATAATGCACCATGTCACAAAGCTCAATCATTCAAATTGGTTTGTTGAACATGACAATGAGTTCACTGTACTAAAATGGCCCCCACAGTCACCAGATCTCAACCCAATAGAGCATCTTTGGGATGTGGTGGAACGGGAGCTTCGTGCCCTGGATGTGCATCCCACAAATCTCCATCAACTGCAAGATGCTATCCTATCAATATGGGTCAACATTTCTAAAGAATGCTTTCAGCACCTTGTTGAATCAATGCCACGTAGAATTAAGGCAGTTCTGAAGGCGAAAGGGGGTCAAACACAGTATTAGTATCGTGTTCCTAATAATCCTGTAGGTGAGTGTACATGTTGTGATCTGCACTTTTGAAATCTCTCTGTTGTATAATAGCAAAGAAGGCTTTAGCTTGGGATGCGTTGTTCTCAAAGGTAAACTTGACATTTATGCGGTAATGATGCTTTGGTGGCCTGAAAGTGCAAACTTTTGAAAATGAGTTTTTGAAAACTATACTGTTATCGTCATTTTTAGTCGTTTTTGCAAATCCGGAAAACTTTTCCGTTTTAAGTACATCGTTGTCGTGTAAACGTATGCTCAGTCTCCAGATCCAGGATAAATAGTCTCCTCATAATTGGGTGCTGGTGGTTTTTCAGAAGGAGCGTTGTCCTCCACACAAAACTCACATTCAGGTCTGGCACCATTCTGATATGATGCACTCACTATTCCCAATCCATTCCGTTCCAAAAGGACTAAATCTATTGTTTGTTCTTGTTGAATCTTCAGCTTCACATACGTCAATATGCCAACCAAAATGGTCTAATTTTCAGACTTTTCTATGCCTGTGAGGCCTTGTGACTGGAGCTGGGACAAATTCTCCTCCGTCAACTATTCAGACCATGACAAAGTATTGATTTTCTGCTCAGGTGATTTTAATTAGGCATTTTTAATTAGTTTGCCTATTGTTTGTCCTTCATTCTGGAGTTCAGGCATTGGCCAGAACTGTATCATTCATACAGCCGGCCCACAGTCTTCTGACATAGGCTGTCTCTAGTTGATAAGAGCACAATCAATGTCTGTGACACTCCCTGCAATTAGCTTCCCTAATTAACCATTTGGCCAAGGAAATAGTCCTGCAGGGGGCTGATTTCCAAGCTTGAAGGAAACCAGAGGTGGTGATTCACGAGTTTTACAATTTACGATCCTAAACTGCCAAAAACCTGTCCATTTCATATACATACATTAATCTGACTCTTAATCTGAAGTGTACCTTTAAGATTTGCTTGAACTGATATGATGCACAAATATCTGTGGTTTTAGAAACACAAGCCTATCTGCACCTGTTCCACACTATCAGAAGACAATGCAAGATGAGACTCATTGTGTTTATGCAGTAATGGCACCCTTGAGCCATCTCTTGTCTGAACATGCATGCCTCCATCACTATCAATAACAATAAATAACTCTTTCTGTGGAAACCCTTAAGGGATGGGCGAGATAAAGACTAAAGAGCCATATTTACCGTTCTCAACTCATAGGTACCGTTTAACCTGCATTTTCCCATAGAACTGGAGGGCTACATTTACAAAAAAGGAAGGGGACTAAAATGGGAAAATAAGATATAATACCCTAGTGAAGAAAACCTATACCAAAATATATTTACCATATAATTTATTTCATACTGCGTATACTAGGAATACATTAACATACATCACTTGAGACTTATTGATATAAATATTATTATTAAACTTTATTTGGAGCACACTCTTAAAAATAAAGGTTCCAAAAGGGAGTTTTCTACAGTGATGCCATAGAAAGGTACCATAGTGGTGCCCCAAAGAACCTTCAATAAACAGTTCTTAAAATAACCATTTTTATTGGTGTGAAGAACATTCAAAAATCCAAATAACCTTTTTTCACTATAAAGAACCTTTTGTGGAATGGAAAGTTTCCATGAATGGTAAAGGTTCTTAAATTAACCATAGGTGCCAATAAAGAACCTTTATTTTTAAAAGTGTACTTTTACATTGCACAATGCACATTTCTTAATATTAAGCCTAATATTAAGTGTTTAATATCACTATTAGTAAGGATAGTATGATCTCTGTATAATGCATCTTTAAATGCAAGATATTTATTGTACCTTAAGTATATTTGCAATAGTTCCATTTTAGCACAATCAAATATACATTAGTTGTCCAGAAATATTCCAGATACACTTAAGTACATTAAGTACAAAATTAGTTATTCCAATTTAGCAGACTTTTCCCTGGATTCACAGACAAGGCTTGAGCTAGTCCTGGGCTAAAATGCATGTTTGAGCTGGTTTAACTGAAAGCAAACTGGCAGATCTTAAAATATCTAAGTGCCATTGTTTTGTCTCAAGATGCACACAAGTAATGTTTTTTTCAAAGGCACATTTATGAAAGTTACTTAAATGCCCTAATTGAACTAAGGCCTAATCCTGGCTTAATCTAAGCCCTGTCTGTGAAACCGGGCCTAAGTATACCAATTTAGTATACCAAAAGTACAATTTCAGGGTATTTACATTTAAATATGTAAATATGTACTTAGCATAAAATAAATGTATTTCAAATACAGTTTAGTATATTTATTTTTTTACCAGGGAAACAAGTGCTTTTCAATTCATACTGTAGGTTTGGAAAAGTCACGCATACCAAGGGGAAAATTAAAAAAATAAATAAATCTATGTCCATTTTAATTTCAGAAGTTCAGAAGTTTGGGCTTGGTAAGATTTTAAAAGTTTTTGAAAGAAGTCTATTATGCTCATTTGGTCAAAAATACTTAAATATTATTCATTTTTTAAATAATTGGATATTTTAAGTTAATTTAAAATATTTAAAATATATAATATTTTCCTGTGATGGCAAAGCTGAATTTTCAGTGTCATATGATTCTTCAGAAATCATTCTAATATACTAATTTGATCAAGAAACATTTGCTATTATCAATGTTAAAAACAGTTCTGCAGCTTAACATTTTGGCAATATGAATAATGATCATTTAAAATTTTGTTACTGTGATGGGTTGCCATTTGATGTCCAGTAAAAACCAGTTGAGGACCACTGATATAATGTAGTCTATATGCTCATCCAGTTATGCAAAAAATTCCTATCACATACACATGCACACATATCATGGGCAGCTAGCCGTAAACAGGAGGTTAAATGTCTAAAATTCAAGAACTGATTGATAGCCTGTCTCCCCTATGACGTGAATGAAGGCAGAAGCATAAATAAGGGAGACGGCAGACGTGAAGAGGCAGGCTGCCTGCGCTCCAAGGCCTGCGAACACTTCACACACTCTCACGCAAGAGAAATGAATCTCATTTTCTGAAAAGAGGCTGATATTAATACCAAGAGGGCACAGAAATATGCAGGGAAATGAGTTGTTTTAGCGGGGTGCTCCTTTGAACACGGCAAGGCTTTTTTTGTCTCTCGAAATGAATTTGAAGGAAACGTTTGAGTATTTTTAGGTCAAATCATTACCGAGGAGACCGCATTTCTTGTTTTATTAATTCCAATGGTACGGCCCTTTGGATTCTAATTATATGTTCTGTTACTTTTTAAGTGACTTTTCTTATACTTAATGAGAATACATTAGGTTACTTGCAATGCGGAATGTGTTTGTTATCGCCATATGAGAACAAGGAAATGCGCCTGTTGTGAATTTAGCAACATGGTAACATCTGATAAACATCTTGATCTCTAAAGAACGCCAATAATCAACATGTTTGAGGGGTGTGCAAAATCGCCTTGGCAAAATCGCCTTTGCCATATTTTAGTCCCAGAATGTCTTTTTTGTTTCTTCACCAGTGGCCCATGAGCTTGTAATGGTTGACCTCTGTAGCTTATTTAAGTGTTGGTCTACAAACAAGGTTTAGCACACTTATTAAAGGGTTAGTTCACCCAAAAATGAAAGCTCTGTAATTAATTACTCACCCTCATGTCGTTCGACACCAGTAAGACCTTCGTTCATCTTTGGAACACAAATGATATTCCTGTTGAAATCCGATGGCTCAGAAAGGCCTCCATTGGCAGCAATGTAATTTCCTCTCTCAAGACTCATAAAGGTACTAAAGACATCATTACAAAGCCCATCTCACTACAGTGGTTCTACAATCATTTTATGACGCAACGAGACTAAATAACGACTTGTATAGAGATGGCCAATTTCAAAACACTGCTTCCTGAAGCTTTGGAGCATTATGAATCAGCGGTTCGGATCGCCAAAGTCATGTGACTTCAGCAGTTTGGCGGTTTGACACGCGATCCAAATCATGAATCGATATGGTGATTCATAATGCTCCGAAGCTTCAGGAAGCAGTGTTTTGAAATCGGCCATCTCTATATAAGTCGTTATTTAGTTGTTTTTTTTGCGCACAAAAACTATTCTAGTCACTTCATAACATTATTGTAGAACCACTGTAGTGAGATGGACTTTGTAACAACGTCTTTAGTACCTTTTATGGGTCTTGAGAGAGGAAATTACATTGGTGTCAATGGAGGCCTTTCTGAGCCATCGGATTTCAACAAAAATATCTTCATTTGTGTTCCGAGGTCTTACGGGTGTCGAACGACATGAGGGTGAATAATTAATGACAGAATTTTCATTTTTGGGTGAGCTAACCCTTCGAACCAAAAATATTCCCCCTCCATGAAAACAAACAGAGCTTAAGAAATCCTGTCTTTTTGCTTTGTATTTTGGTTTTTCATTTGCTCTTCTTTAGCCACTTCAGGCCCAAATTGTTTGCGGTCTCTGATCAGTTGTTAATAAAGTGGCATTCAAGCAATACAGGAAAGGTATTGCACATGCATTATAGCAACATTGTGCACAATCTATTATAGACATCAATCTTTGTACTGGGCTTTTGTTCGGTTGTTTGTTTGTTGAAAGCTTTAAAAAGAGAATCAACCGAGACTTTAAAAAATTGGCTAGCCTATCTTCAGGGTTGTCTGACCTTGCTTTGTGATTTTAGAGGCATCAGTGTGCATTCAGTGGAGATAAATTTAGTCATACTTGAGGCTGTGAGTCAGAGAATAAACAGAGTCTGTCCTTTCAGCAGCAATACGGTGAATAGTTCACATTCTCTCAAAGAAATGATTGAAATAATCAACAGAATTGGTGCCAACAGAATCTAAAATACCTCTTTTATACTGAAACAAATGGCACAGAGAGGTAAATATTGATTGCATTGTTGTTTTGGGTAGAGATTATAGGGTCAGTTCACCCAGAAATTTATTATTCACCTTCATGTCGTTCCAAACCCGTAAGTCCTTCGTTCGTCTTCGTAACACAAATGAAGATATTATTGATGAAATCCGAGAGCTCTCTGACCCCTCCATAGACAGCAATTTAATTAACCCTTTCAATGTCCAGAAAGGCAGTAAAGACATTGTTAAAATAGTCCATGTGATTACAGTGGTTCAACCTTAATGCGACGAGAATTATTTTTGTGCGCAAATAAACAGACAAAAATAAGTCTTGTCACTTATCACCTAGTGAGTCTCTCCTTGAAGAACACAAACAAACACAAATAACAACTTTATTAAAGAATTTCTTCTCATCTGTGTCGGTCTCCTATGCAGTTTACGTTGTAAATACAGTGCAGCGCTTCGGAGTTCTACATCTGAGCAGCGGCTCGTCCATTGGCCGACGCTATTCACGTGAGCACAACGACGCATGCGTGTGATGTTGACGCAGGAGCTGGCCAATGGTGAGCCGTCGTTCTGACGTAGAACTAGGAAGCGCTGCACTGTTTACACTACGTCAACAGAGTAAGAGAATGACACATACAAGAAGAAATTGTTGCATAAAGTCATATTTTTATGTTTTTTGCGCACAAAAAGTATTCTCGTCGCTTCATAAGATTAAGGTTGAACCACTGTAGTCGCATGGACTATTTTAACGATGTCTTTACTGCCTTTCTGGACTTTGAAGGTGGTAATTTAATTGCTGTCTATGGAAGGGGTCAGAGAGCTCTCGGATTTCATCAAAAATATCTTCATTTCTGTTCCGAACAAAAGTCTTACAGGTTTGAAACGACATGAGGGTGAGTTTTTGGGTGAACTGACCCTTTATGTTAACACAGCGTTTCTCAAAGTGTGGGGAATATAGACATGACAAGTGGGGCGGCGACAAACGGGAGGAAATTGTCATTTTTGTGCCCATCTCTATTAACCTTCTGAGCGGTCCCACATATGGGATTTTTATTTCTGTGCCCCTGAGAGTACGGGATATATGGGATTTAGAATGTTCAGTGACGTGGCCGATTCAAACTGTGTTTTCGCGCTTTGGCTGGCACTGAGCCAGAGGCAGACGCGCTCATGAACTTTCAAGCCTTTCCTAAATGCGGTGCAAATAAACATGACGGCGCCCATCTCACGTTATAGATCAAAATCAAGATAATGGTAACACTTTATTTTACAGTGTAAAATAATTTATAAATGTTTTTAAACGGCAAAAAACTTCCTTGTTTTTGAGAATCTGAATATCAGATAGTTGATGACATGGTAAGCAAGTTTGTGAATAATTTGAATAAAAAAGGACAGTCGTCTGTCGTACAGCACTATTTTGGCTGCAGTGAGTCACGTGACAAGCATGACGCGTCGCCATGTAAACAATAAGGGGAAACGTAACGGTAGCCTTAAAAAAACAACAAAAAAAAACGTACGCACCTACCATTTTGTTAGGGCGATTGGGGACAGGTGGGGCTCAGAACCCTTACCTACCTCCAAAGTGAGGAATGGCGGAAAGACTTTGAGAAACACTGAGTTAAGTATATATATGTTAGATAAGCAATACAAAATTTCTCCATGGTCACCATAGTTAGTCATTTTAGCCCTTTAGCACCTTTTAGTCCCTCGTGAGTCTGTTGTTTGAAGAACACAACTACACCATACAAACCAGCTCGTCTGCTGCAGCGAGACAAAGCGCTGCCCCTCTCACAGCGTTTCATCAGTGCCATGTCACTCTGCACTGGAACCACAATGACGCCCAACGAGAACTGACTACTGACAATGTAGCCAGACAATAGGGGGGCGGTCGCATGTGGAGGATGTATCCAGCGTGCCAGAATTTGCCCCTCTTCTCGCCCCGCTGCATCCTCTCATCTCTGCAACGGATGCTTTTACTGGTGGAACAGAGTGACTTTAGAGCCGCTAGTCATTTATAATGCCCACATTGCATGGCTGGGGGCCTCAGAGGCCGAGGATGTGGGCAGAACTATACGGGTGTGTGCTCGATGCCTGACCCCTATTTTCACCGATCCGTGCAGAGATAGACTGCTTAGCACTGCCTGCTGGGCTGCGTCTGCTTCGTTTTCAGTTCAAACAAATACAATTATTTTTTTAAAGAAACTCTAGGCAGCTGTCTTTACATAGACAGTAAAAATATTGATCACAAAGAAACAAATGTAGTACACTTTATAACAGATTTGTTTAGATTTAATCTTAAAAGCCGTTTTATGTTGTTTATGGATCACTGATTATTGCTGCTGGGCTGCCACCTACTGGCCATATATGGTAACTACAAATATTTTAGTGCAGGATTGGTGTTGTCATCCTCAATTTGTTCATTTCTCTTTTTCAGGAGACAGCAGATTACAATAATGTCCAGGAGCTGAAGTATTTAGACATGGTCATATGTGAGTCACTCAGACTCTACCCACCTGCATTCAGGTATGACAGCTACTATTTTATAACCGATTCAAGACACATTGGTTATTGAACTTGCATGCACTTTTTCTGAATCTTAAAGGCACAATATGTAAGATTTTTAGATCAAAATATCCAAAAACCACCAGAACAATTATGTTATACATTTTGTTGACTTGTGTACTAACATTATCCTAAAAGTTTCCAGCAATCCAGATAAATCAGCAATTTTAACCAGGACACGTGTTGCTTGTCAATGACATCATATCCACGCTAACTTTGATTTCTGTAGAACCCATGGCAACACCAAAGACACTTCAAAGGCACAATATGTAAGATTTTTGGATTAAAATATCCAAAAACCAATAGAACAGTGTTATAGATTTTCTTGACTTGTACTTACATTATCCCAAATGTTTCCAAGAATGTTTAAATCCAGAGAAATAAGCCATTTTAACTAGGACACGGACCGTGTCCATGGGCCACCTATCAATGACATCATAACCGCGTTACCCTCGATTTCCGATTTTTTTTTTATTTTGTAGAAACCTTGGAAACATCTAAGACGTTTTAATATATTATGCGTTTCATTGGACAGGTTAGCAACTGTTTGGATACATTCATCGATAGAAAACTAGTCATTGTTATATAGCTCAACACAGTTAGTCTTATTGCTTAAGTCTTGTTTTCTTGATTTACTACTTGATTTAGTACCATGTTTTACCATGCCTAATATCGATCTAGCTTACTGCAGTGTGCAACAAGTGTCTCATAATAGCCGCCGAGTGAACGCACAGAGAAGCTTTAGCTATAACATAACTTTCAACACACTCTAATGTATCTAATATGATAAAACAGCACATCAACTGCGTCAAGCTACACCTTTGTTTTGAGTAAGCGACCTCTAGCGTCGAAAAATTACTTATTGTGGTTTTAATATATTATGTGTTTTATTAGACAGGTAAGCAACTGTTGGAATACATTTATCAACAGAAAATGTATCATTATTATGCAGCACAACACGGTTAGTCTTATTGTTAGATTAACCACAAGTACCATGTTTTTGTCATGCCTCAGAAAAAACACTGTTTTGTCAAGTGGCTAACATAGCATAATCAGAGAGAACTTTAGCCATCATTATATATTTTTAAAATTAATTGCATGTCATTTAGCAACTCAAGTCATTCAGCTTTTATTAATATGATATTCTAATATTGATCTAAATAACGTACTTCAAAGTGCAACAAGTCTCTCATAACAGCCACCGAGTGAATGCACAGAGTAACGTTAAAACATAACTTTCAACACACTCAAAAGTATTTAGTATGATTGTTTTAAAACAGCACTGCATTACCCCATTTACGCAACAAAACCAGCAGACTGCAGCATAAGAATAGTAAAAACTCCACTGGTCTTGAGACCGGTGTTTTGCACCAATGTCTTTCATTAGCAATCACTCCCACGGGTCTCGCCGTGTCCTGCTTCATACCACCTGTTAATAATACTTTAATACATTATCTCATCCATGAACATGATTTCTGCCCGAGTCTTTCGGGTTCCTTTTCATCAGCTGTGGAGCTGAATACATTAACTCCCATGATCGTTCATTCACAGCATCATCAAGCTACGCCTTTATGAATAAGCAACCTCTAGTGGCAAAAACTTACATAGTGTGCCTTTAAATATTATGTTGTTTTTGTATATTCATCATAGGTTTGCTCGAGATGTTGAGCAAGACACGGTCGTGAATGGCCAGCTTTTGCCTAAAGGAGCATCTCTGGAAATCCCTACAGGTTTCCTTCACTACGACCCAGATCACTGGACTGAACCTAAGAAATTCATCCCGGAGAGGTGAACTGTCTTTCAGTCAGTCCTTTCTAAGCAGAACAACTGATGATGATTTGTATCTATGCTATTATGGCTGTCAGCATTGCACAGCAGCCGTTTTCCATGAGCTAGTCAAATTGAGTTACTAATTTTTGAGTTACTAATACAAATGTGATACAAATGTTTTGTTGAAAAAAAATTTTTTAGGGTGTATTTACATGACCACGATGTACTAAAAATACAAACGTTTTTCCGTTGCTTTTTTTGCGTACAGATGACAACGCTGTCAATATGATACCAGTTCACACAGATCTGTGAAATACGACTAAAAATGCTGCCAGGCCAGTAGTTGGCAATGTCACTTTGTAAAGAAACACTACGCACCTAAAGACCTGAATGTCAGTGTTTTCACAAATTCACGTTTTTGTAGATAACATGGAGACGATAACGGTGTTGTTTTCAAAAACTTGCACTTTGAAACCCAATTTCAAAAGTTTGTGTTTTTAGTTGAAAACGGTGTAAAATGGTCCCTAAATTTAGTGTAGTTTCATATACATTACAAGTTTGGGGTCAGTAAAAGTTTTTTAAAGAAATGAATACTTTTATTCAGCAAGGACACATTACATTGGTCAAAAGTGACAGTAAAGACATTTTAATGTTACAAAGGATTTCTATTTCAAAAGCATGTTGTTCTTATGAACTTTCTATTCAAAGAATCTTGAAAAAAAGTATCACGGTTTACACAACATTTTTAAGAAGCACAACTTTTAATGTAGTGACATTAACATTAATAATAAGAAATTATTTTTGATCACCAAATCAGCATTAGAATGATTTCTGAAGGATCATGTGACACTGAAGACTGGAGTAATGATGCTGAAAATTCAGCTTTGCCATCACAGGAATAAATTATATCTTAATATATATTAACATAGAAAACAATTTAAATTTTAAATTGTAATATTTCACAATATTAATGTTCAACTGTATTTTTGATGAGCATAGGAGATCGATGATACCCAGTTGTACATACCGTTGGAAGCTGGCGATTCCGTTCAACCATTGTTGGACTGTCTTGTTGATGTCAAGAAATGGTTAACAAATTACTTTCTCCAACTAAATGAGGACAAAACAGAAGTGATTGTTTTTGGTCCCCCGAGATTAAGAGATGGGCTCATTAATGAACCTGGGAATCATTTCCCCTCAATTTCTTCCCAGGTTAGGAACCTTGGCGTCATCCTGGACTCATAATTATGCTTAACCAAGCAAATAAAATCAGCCATTAAGAATAGTTCTTATCAATTACGTATTATTTCTAAACTTAAAAGCATGAATAACCTTTTCCAGATCTTGAAAAGACGAAAATGTTTTATCATATTGCGTTTAGATTATTGTAACTCATTGTGGTTGGGTCTTCCTCAGTCATCTCTTGCTCGCCTCCAGAAGGTTCAAAATGCAATTTAGCTTGCGGTCCAGTTTAAAATTCTGTTAGTTTTTAAAGCTCAAGCTTTTAAATTATCCTTCTCATCTTAAAAATCTTCTTATTCCACATTCATCCAGCAGTTGCTTAAAGGAACACGGCGACTTTTTGGGACTTTAGCTTATTCACCGTATCCCCAGAGTTAGATAAGTCCATACATACCATTCTCATCTCTGTGCGTGCCATTACTCTGTCTGACGCACCCACCGCTAGCCTAGCTTAGCACAAAGACTGGAGGTAAACGGCTCCAGCTAGCCTACTGCTCAATAAGTGACAAAATAACACCAACATTTTCCTATTTACATGTTGTGATGTGTATAGTTACATCGTGTACTAAGACCGACGGAAAATGAAGAGTTGCAATTTTCTAGGCCGATATGGCTAGGAACTATACTCTCATTTATGCGTAATAATCAGGTAACTTTGCTGCCGTACCATGGGTGCAGCGGCGCAATGATATTACGCAGCACCTGAAAATAAACTAACGTCAACATAACCAATGTGACAACCTGCTTGCACAGAAAGCGTGCTGGGGACTATTTTCAGGCGGTGCGTAATATCATTGCGCCGCTGCACCCATGGTACGGCAGCAAAGTTCCTGTATTATTACGCAGGAATGAGAGTATAGTCCCTAACCATATCGGTCTAGAAAATTGCAACTTTTAATTTTCCGTCTGTCTTAGTACACGATGTAACTATACACATCACAACATGGAAAATGTTGGCGTTATTTTGTCACTTATTGAGCAGTAGGCTAGCTGGAGCCATTTACCTCCAGTCTTTGTGCTAAGCTAGGCTAACGGTGGGTGCATCAGACAGAGTTATGGCACGCACAGAGATGAGAATGGTATGTATGGACTTATCTAACTCTGGGGGATACGGTGAATAAGCTAAAGTCCCAAAAAGTCGCCGTGTTCCTTTAAGATCTTTTGATAGGTATCTTTTGTATGTCCCTTGATCACGTTTAAAAACCAAGGGTGGTAGAGCCTTTTCCAGTTGCTGCCCCTTGCTCATGGAATCAGTTGCCACTGGATATCCGCCTTGCACCTTCTATTATCATTTTAAGAAGAGGCTGAAAATGTATCTTTTCTCCCAGGCGTTTTAATCTAATTTTAGTCTTCTATGTTCTTTTATTTTGATTTTCTATTTAATATGTTCTTTACTCTGTTCAGCGCTTTGGTCATCTTTGCTGTGTTTAAAATTGACTTACTTCACTTGACCTTATCTTAACCCTGTCTTATAATCATCTCTGTGGATATGCTATGGATATTGTTCCACAAGCTGTACATATCTATTTTGTTTGCATGCCTCCCGTGTGATGTGCTAACAATGAACTCTGTATTTGTCTCAGGTTTACTCCAGAAGCCAAGGCCATCCGCCACCCGTTTGTGTATCTGCCGTTTGGAGCGGGGCCACGCAGCTGTGTGGGCATGAGATTGGCCCAGCTGGAGATTAAAGTGGCTCTGGTTCACATATTCAGGAGGTTTGACATCGTGGCCTGCGAGGACACTGAGGTTTGTTATTATTTGACTGGAAAAGTGCAGATTTAGTATTCAAGAAAAGGATATGAAACAGATATTTTTATATTTTCCCTTTTATGTCACACAGGTTCCTCTGGAATTAAAGTCGAACACCACCCTCGGACCCAAGAATGGTATTTTTGTCAAAATCACCAAGAGGGAGAATTTTGAGGATGAGTCCTGATATGGTTTGATTCTAATCAAATTATTTTGAATCGTATTACTTATTCTGAATTTCTGACAAATATATCTGCACTAATTGTTTGATTAAAACTGATTTCAACACTATTCATTTACAAAGGCGGCACAAATGTACACAAGAGTCAGTCTCTGCTGAAAAGTGTCACATACTGTATAGTATATTTGCTAAAAGGAACTAGGATGAGATGTTTTGCCTTATTGCCCACAAGGCATATGATTTTATGTTGATTATACTGTTATGTTATGTAATTTAGTAAGCATGTATTAAGTAAATTTGCAGTGCAGTATCAGAATAATGAGATTATTAAGGTTGTAGACCTACAGAGTGCTGTATTATATTGTGGCATTAGCTTAAGTCGTTTAGTTGAATGTGATTCACTCAGGGTATGAACTGTAAACTTTGACAACATATTTGACAATGATTTGAATCACTAAATAAATGGTTTAGCAGTCAGTATACATGTATTTATATTCAATTACACATTGCAATATTTGATATCAAGCATCTTAGACCCACACATGAAAGGAGTGTGTGAATGTTATGAGCTTTAAACCACAGAGCTTTTAGATAGATAGGCTAGAATTCTGTGAGTTTGTTTCGTATATAAAACCACCTCACTGTCAACGTGGACGGTTCCACTAAGGGGGAAACGGAGTCTTCAGTTAGTAGTCTCAAGACCGATTTCCAAGACTTGCCACCAGGGGTCGCAGTGAATAATATCTTGTCTGTCACAGGCCTGACCTGCTCCTCATCTTCTAATGATTTCCTGGTAAATGTCATAATTATTATTGAACAAACACATACAGTAGTTTATCTTGTTGCTTTACTGGTGATTTTGCATTTCTAGATTTTTGAACTACAAATTTAAGTTGCAATTTTGTTTGGGGTATTAAATGCTGTAAATCTTTAGTTATTTATCAAACTGTATTTTTTATAGCTGTGCTGTACTTATCAGCATTTTCCCAGAGGTCCAAGAATGTGATGGGCGGAAACAGTAAGCAAAAGTTCAAAGTCAAATACGAGCTGAGAGACTAAAGGGAACGTTCACCAAAAAAATCAAATGTTGTCATTGGCCTAAACACGGAACGTGAAAGTCTTAATTGACCGTAAAAGTGGTCCATACGACTCGTGCACTATATTTGAAGTCATCTGAAGCCATGCGATAACTGTGTGACAGACCGATATTTAAGTTCTAGACGTCCACCCTACCTTTTCACGTTCATGAGTAGCAGCAGCAGCGTTTGTTTTGTTGATGAATCAAGTCAGCTCTTTTCAATGAATCAGCTGGTCCAAATAAAGTTCAACTTGCTGACTCAATGATCCAACCACACCGGTTTCTGATGACAGCATTTTCAGGGCGGGGCTTTGTTTGTTTTTCAAATAACTAATAATAATGAAAATAATATTACAAAGTACCGGTCTGTAACAGTATCAGTACTTTAATTCCATCCACCTCATTGAACATAAAACACATGAAACATAAATTAGTAATGTTTGAGTAATGCTCAGTTCATACAATTGTCAATTACATCATTTACCTTTCATAATCTGCATTAAAATCTAGTGCACTGAAATTGAATTATTGATTGATTATAGTTTGTTATGAGCATACATATACAACTGATCAGGTATAACAACTTTTTTTACAGTCAATAAGGAAATACAGTTATTCCACCTAATACATAAAGACATTCCAGAAAGTCAGTGGTGGATGAAGAACAAATTTCAAGTACCCTATTAAAATATTACTCCAGTAAAAGTACTTGATTCACACGTCTCTGAGCGCGTAACAAATTCTTCAGTTCAAAATAACGAGCAACGGCATGTTTTTATGATATGTGGAGTAAAAATGTGATATTATGCTTTGGAATGTAGTAAAAGTTTATAAATAAAAATACTCGGATAAAGTACAGATACTTGAAAAATGTACTTAACTACAGTAACAAAGTAAAAAATACTTTGTTACGTTCCACCACTGCATAAAACTTTATTCCTTTTATGTCTGCCACAGATGATTGTTTAGTAAAAACTAATAAAACACAATTACTCAATATGTAATATATGTAAAGAAAATACTTTAAATGCCTAAGATTTTGGTTTTGGTCAGTGATGTTAACATAAATCGTTTGTGTAACAGGTTCTTTCAGAACTATTTCAGGAAGTAGACAAGCAGACCTGTTTTACGTTAGAATGTTTCATTGTATCAAATATATTTTAAAATATGTTTATACTATTAAGAGTATTCAATGATGTACTCAGGATAGATCTGGAATTTCTCAAACACAACAAAAATGGCTGGGTTAATCTCATTGTCAACACAGCTGTTGTAAAAGCTTTGACTGTTGGGTTTCTGTGGAGGACGGAGGAAACCACTGTTACCCCTTGTGAAGTCTCCGACGAGCACCAGTGCCACAAACATCTTCTTGGTCTTGCCGTTCCTGGATTTTGCATATCTGTCAGAGTATAAAGCATCTCTGGCAAAATAGCTGCCTGTAAATCATAACAAAAAATTAATAAAAAAAAAAATACAATAGTATTTAATAATAACTTTCTTTGCACATAATATGATGAAGAGTTGTTATATGCTGCAAAGATGAAGCAAATGCATAAATACCTTTCCCATAACTTGTCCCATGACTGCCACAGATCCTCCAGTCAAAGTTCTGCTCACAGATGGCCTCTATGAAAGACTCATCCGTACCATGGAAAAGGTAACGCTGGTCCACGCCATTCCCTCCATTCTTCAAATTCATTTGTTCTTTTTGCCTAGAAAAAAACATGGTATAATGGGTAAATTAGATCAATAAACCTAAAGTCCTAAAGGGCAGATTAATTTAAATCAAGATGTGTACATTTATAATAAATACTGCAATATTTAAGAAAATAAGATTTGTAAATTTGGATTTCATGCTAACTTTAATGCATTATTTTATTGACATGTTTACGTAATCTATATGTATAATATTACATATACATTTAATATTATAATTATTCAAGTCCCCCTGTAGTCAATCATTTTATCCCGATCTTAGAAATGTACAAATGAGCCCCGCCTCCAGAATGGTAATGTGTTTTAACTTTCACTCTCTACATCGGACACATAACAGTAATTAATATGATTAGCCTTTGGCTTGACTACATTATCAAACAGCTAATAATGTGTACAAACCATGCTCCCAAGACAGCTGCCTTCTGAAAATCAGCATCCTTAGAAACGCTTTGAATAACTTAGAACATCAGTGGAGAAAGGCATATAGTTCATCATAACATCGTAAAGTACATCATATACATAATTCACCTGCTATATTGCTAAATGTACCCGATTTTTCATATCAACAGAAAAATATACTGGGATAACCTGGCTTCTCTTGAGACGCCCCTGCTTTGCTGCATAGTAATGATATGCTAAAGCCGCCCGCACATTGACGTGATTACAGTGGTCTTTTTTCACTGCAGTTTTAAGGAGAAAATGCTTATGAATTTGCATATGGTTTGTCTTAAAGCATATTAAAAAGCACCACACAGACATATAAACAAAATAAAACCTTGATTTTCACCACAGGGGGTCTTTAAATACAAATAGCTAATTTTTCAAGCCAAATACAAAGTTATATTTTAAACTGCAATAATGTATATATTGTTCAAATCAAAGATTAAGTATTTGTTTACTTTCTGGCCATCACACATTCATGGAACATGTTCATAGTTCATATCAAGTGATAAACTACTCCTGTGTGATCTGAGAGGACAAGACTTCATACATTCACAAAAATGGCTTGAAAGTGAAGTTAGTTCTGAGAAAAGCTCTAGCATCATTTGTTTGCATTTGTTTACTGAATTACAATATGCAATGACCATGTGCAAATTAAGTCATCTTGTTTTTCTAGTGAAATGTTATAAAGAAATATAGTCAAACCAAAATGTATTCAGACACCTTCAACATTTTCTCACATCATCACAGTTTATTCGCTATAGTTTAGTAATCAAATATGACAAGAACTCAGAGTTAAACTGTGTCAGAACAAATTCATCTTGATAATGTCAGATAACTTTGATAGAAAGGTATGTCATGGATTACAATCAACCAATCAGCTGTTAAATTTAAGGACACAATTCGATTTTAATTTTTGGGTATGTCACAGTTTACTTTATTTTGCTATTCTCACAAATGAACTATAGTGTCCTGCACCCACTAGTAAAAATTATATCGGTGTCTGAATAATTTTTGGTTTGACTGTATGAAGAAACGTACCACTGAAAGACCTTCCAGAGAGAAGGATTCTGCACTCTCTCAATGCTGCGAATGATGCTTTTAGGCATTGTTCTACTAAACATTGAGCCCACCCTTTGGTACTCCTTGGAAGAGCTTTGCAGAGGAATAATCTGAGGAAACATTACACTGTTTAGTTTCAGAAGTTCTGTATTATTACAAGATTAACAAGACTGTTGTTAACTGATGTTTTTCGACAAATAAAAACTATGCGCTGTTCCACATTTGTAAGTTGCTTTGGGTAAAATGCTAAATGAGTAGTAAGAGTAGAAATACTAATCTTCATCTACAGTATAACACTAAGTACAGTACAGAATTGATTCCCATAGCGTTTAATAACTGCTTGACCTCCCTGTACTCAATGAGATTGGACTATGTACCTTGTAGGTGAAGCTAGGAAGAGCTCCTTTGTCCCAGTAAGGAGGAACTTCCACAGAAGAAGATGCTGAGCTGTCTGGAGACTCACTTCTAATTAAAACACCATACAATATAGTGCACTGAACAACAAATAAATCCTGTTTAATGTGCGTGCATGTAAATGGACAAATGGTACAGTATATCATACCCCTTGACTTTGCTCTTAACATCTTCAGCAGAAACAAAACGTGGTCTCCTTCTAACGTCTCTTACAGTTTCACTTCAGATTTTGCTGGCTCATCTCTGAAAATGATTTGCCAAAACATCATGTCAAACTTTTACTCTCATAAAAAAAGTTCATGTCAATGTTGCATAATTAAGTACCAATGTTATTTTAGCATAAATTCATATTTTGTATTAGCTTTATTTTCATATTTTGAGTTTCGTTATAATTTAGGTTTAGTAATCGTGCGTGCGTTTGTCATTGTTATTCATTTTTCATATTTCTATTTAGCTTTATTTTTATTTCAGTTAGTTGCCAAAGCAACATTTCTAATGCTAAGTTTTTCATCTAATATTTAGATTTTATTTCAGCTTCATTTCAATAAATAAATGATTTTGTTTTAGTTAACAGTAACAACACCTTTAAATTTGAGGACGTATTGATGGTTCAGTGAAGTGAATGAGATTTCCTTTTCACTGTCAGCCAGGTAATGTTTCTCGAGATCTTCTGAGGTGACTGACGCCACGAGTTTAGAATCTTCCTGTAAGATTAACACAATAACTGCTGTGAAATGTAGTTAAAATAAGCTAACAGGTTGTTTGTATAATATTGTTGTAATATTGCACTGTAAATGTATTATTCTTTAAAAACAGGTTTTAGAATCATTTTTGAGAGATCATGTTGCAAATGTGTCACTGACCCCTTTGCCATACTCCGTCCAGCCTCCCTTGTCATTTCTCCAGAACCAGATCCATTCAGTGGTCAGAATGAAATGGGGTGGTTTAGTAACAGAAGATGCTGTGGACAGCCGTCGGACTTCTGACACTCCACAAGTCATTGACATAAAGTCCACTACCTGATGGCCCGAGCTGCTCTGGGTAATACTGCAATATAGAAAAGTGGGGAAAAAGGGTGTTGTAAAAATCATGACAAACCACTATACAATTACTGGCCACTTCAGACACAATCTGAACCTCATTTTATAATGTTTTGCAAATAAAGAAATTACTATTAAAAGTTGAAACCTTGCATATCACATCAATACCCTAATAAAATACATTTTATTTTATATGAAGTGGGTCTCCTCATAGGAGCAGATCTTATGATATTAAGTTCACATGACCATCTTGTAATATTAAAGGGATAGTTCACCAATTATCCTATAATTTACTCACCCTCAAGCCATCCTATGTGTATATGACATTCTTTTTTCAGACGAATACAATCAGAGTTATATTTAAAAAAATAATAATATATCGGTTTGTGTAAGAAAAATATCTATATTTAAAACTTTATAAAGTAAAATATCTAGCTTCGGCAGACCGCCTTACACATTCAACTTAAGAGTGTAGCGCCTCTAGCAGTCCAAAATGCTTACACTACATCCGACGTCATCGTCGCGCCAGTTGAATACGGAAGGTGGTTTGCCGGAAGCAAGAAATTTTTACTTTACAACGTGTTCAATATGGATATTTTTCTTGCAAAAACCCATTAATTCGCTTCAGAAGGCCTTTATTAACCCCCCAGAACTGTGTGGATTACTTTTATAATGATGGATGAATGTTATAAACACCTACGAAGGCTTGAGGGTGAGTAAATCATGGGGTGATTTTCATTTTTGGGTGAACTATCCCTTTAAGATCACATGACCAGCTAAATACTACTAATTTTATCTCAGTAACCTTCCCTCTTATTGGACACAAAATAGATTAATCACAACTGACAAAGCATTTCTGCAGTGGCATCTGTAACTTCAGGAAGTGATGAAACACTAGATTTGCAACATTAATGTTATTAGAATATGTGTGTATCTGTTTATACCACAGAACATTAGCTGGATTGCAGTATTCCTTCTCAATCTCTTCTTCATTCAGTAAGTCACCCCATGTAGTTCCATCTTTCTGTAATATCTGCCATTTATAGGGTAGATGGTGGTGAAAACGGGCACACTTGTCTAGAGGGACACAAATGATTGGATGTCAAACACACTGTTTTGACAATAAAACACACTTAAAAATGGGGCCAGAAAACGTTGAGAACCCATTTGATTAAGTACCATAATTATTGTTCCCCTAAACACCCACATAACAGAATTAAGCTAGTGTTATACTCAAATAAGCGCTTGCAAATAATACCACATATTTTGGGGCTCTCAGTGACACTTCTTAATATTCACCATTTGTGGCACCTTGTTAGTTGAGATCACCTTTGTGCCCAGGTGACGTTGCAGCGCACATTTCACTTTTTTAAAGTCTGATGCTATTTCATGCATTCTAAGTTGGTTTCTCATGGTAAAAATGGCAACAAAAAATGTTTTCAAAAAAACGAGTTGGACGTATGACGAAGTATTTCTGTTCCAAATACACTCCTTCAGGATTCGAACAAGTTTCTGAACGTTTATACAGTATGGCTCTGTATGACATCATAAAGGGCAGAATTCCTTGTATGGGCACTTCTCCCGGATGAGCGCGTGCGCACACCAACCAGAGCGAGAGCAAGAGCATGTCCATCAACGAGTTTCATTCAGAGTAGCGCTGTCATTTTTTTAGACCACAACATTTATTTGTTCCCAGTTGAGTCGAAACCACAGTGTTTTGTTGGCAATCTGTGTTTAAGTGCATATAATGTAAACAACACGAACGTATAGTGAATTGAACGTTATCCCGGGATAATACTCCACCCACTGCACTCCTCCACGAGTTTGACTATTTTCAGAAAGAATCAGTACAGCATATCTGTCTTTATATCTCCAAAGAGTTTTATCATATTTATTAGAGTAGCATTGAATCCTTCATAGGTACTCAAGATTAACATGAGATTGGCAGACACTGTGTGTTATGTACCCTTTAAGATATTATTATGCATATTTTATTTAGCATATTTTATTTATAGGATAAAAAAAAAAAACTATAAAATTATGCTCAAAAAATAGTTTGTTAATGAGTCGATTTATTATTATACAAGTTTGAGAAACTCGCTGCATCAGAATATACCTATTTCCATAGTATGCGAAAAACTGTACGCCAAAAAAGTAGTACCTCCAAATTCATATAATTTGAAAAACGAGTAGGTGAAAAGCACCCAGATGATCTAATACCTCCGCAGAGATTCTGGAGTGCGTGTTCGATGGACGCTTTACTGACAATGGTAGGTCACGAGACAATAACAAAATGGGGGATGTAGTACATTCAAATTTCATTCATGCTACCCATTTTCAAAAAGAAAAATTACCTACTAGACATGCGATTTGGGACACAGCTCTTGTTCGCGATTAGTATTAAGGATATTCAATGACATCACCTTTGAAACTACATCCAGTGCGTATGAAAAAGAGACAGATTTCATTCTGATCCGCTTCACTGACAGAGCTACTGGATCTGTGTTTGGTGCGTCCTCTCACTGCTGGTAGAGCTGCTGTCCAGATGAGAAGAACAAAACAAATAAAGCTGTTATCTACAGCAATTTTGTTCAGTGCAAAATAATGTTACAAATTACAAAACAAACAGAATCAGCCCTTTCATTCACCTGTCTCACGTTTCTTGAAAGCAGAAGAAGCAATCAGTAACTTGTTCTTGTAAAGCCTGAGGACTCTGCGAGTGTCTTCTGGAACGAGTCCTCTGGCATTCAGAATTTTCTGTGCATTTGCATCAAAGATGTGGGACCTTTTGCAGCCCGTTCCAAACTTGCAGTCGCCCTGTAGGAAGTGCTGGCAGAGGTGCAGGTTCGTACAAGACGTTTTATATTTACAACTGCCATATTCGCCATTCCCCTTGTTGTAGTGGGAGCACACCTAGACAAATCACAACAGACGAGCGTCACATACTGTAGTCTCTACTCACTATGTGAAGATAAATAGATGTTGTGCGTGTTCGGTCATCCTAGGTCAGAGTACACAGCTTTTGTAATCACTTCCCTTGTTTTGCAGAGTGAGACATGCCCATACAGGTGAAAAGTTAATGTTTATACAATCTAGACATTTTCTAGACAGTTTCAAATGCCTTCTAGAGTCTCACATGACTTTACAAAAGTCACCCGAATAAGGAATGAGATAACTAGCAAACCCGTTTAATAGATATTGACCTCTGGAAGTAATGATGAGTCATTCTGAAGCAGAAGTTGAAACAACTCTCCACTCGCAAGCCCATGAAGATCATTATTTTTCAGGAGGTCTGAATTATGAGCTGATGTCAAGTCATGGGAATTTTTGCATTTTGCCCTAAGAATGAGAAATAAGGCAAATTAAATATATTTATATAAAGTGAATAATCTAAATATAACACAAAGTTGTTATATATTGTGTAATTTCCAAAGAAGCTGTAATGTCCAAGCAATTGTTATTAACTGCATATATTTAGTATGTATGCTTTCAAATGAGCATACATACTAAATATATTCAAATGATTGCTGGCACCTATTCCAACTTTACTAGTTCTTAGAGTAAATATAGTACATATTTATGAGACAAGAATTGATCCTGGTAACATTTCTCATCTTACTAGCTGCAATGGCTTTTTACTCAAATGTAATGACTAATCAAATAGTTACTTTATAGTTCAATTAAAAGGAAAACTGGCTTACTTAAGAGTATCTGACTGAATAGTTACAATATACTAAATGAATGACCTAAGGTATTGTTACTAGTAAGTTAACATTGTGTTGGTAACTATTTCTAAAGCTGAAATGTTAGCAACACAATTGAAATACATATTATAATTCAATGGGGAAAAAAACAACTTACAGTTATAATAGTAGTTTAAAAGATACTAAGCTAGGCGCTACTGGATTACTACTAACGTTAGATGAAAGTAAACAAGGGCCAGGCCCAGTACTAACATAAACACAGCTAATTTAGGGAATACATTGAAAAGACGTATACCATGTCGCTATCTAAATGTTTATGACATATACCTATAAATATTTATAACAACTGGTTGGCCTAAGAAGGAAGTCAAAGTTTACTTACCCAAATCTGCAATTTCCACATACAAAGTACTTGCACAGGTGTAGGTCTTCACACCCGGGACATTTGTCATTTTTACACAGTCGCAGTGAGGTTTTGGCTATGATCAGGCTGTCAGCAGCTGGTATGGAGCTTCTGGGATTCGAGTCTTCATCCTGAACTATAACAAACCTCTGGTGATCATCGAGCACCTGAGACAAAACCTGATCAGCCACCGTGAAACGCTGCCGTAAATTCCTCTCGACTTTACCATAGTCCGTACAGCCTTCATGTTTGCAGAGAAAGTTAAATATGTGTCTAGAGACGAATAACGACATTTTCGTTGATGCCGTCAACGACAGTAAATGGTTTGCAATGCTTCGAGGGTTTAGCTAATGGTTTGGGGCATTTAAACGGAAACGAAAGCGAAACTGATGCTGGTCTTTGGCGCCCCCTGCTGCCTGTAACCATAGATATATATACGTAGATACCACAGTCGACCGACCCAGACACGTCGGCGCGCCCGCCATCTTGAAACGGTCAGCGTGTCTTCAGTCAGAGTAAGAATCGATGATGCCACAACATTGCGCAGCTTCTGGTTGTGAAACCACCCGAAGAAATGGGATAACCTTTCACGTGTGAGAACGTTTGTTTGAGTTTTAATATGTGTTAACTCAATATTACAGGTTTTTTAAAACTATGGTAACTTTTTTATGTATTTGTTTTATTGTGGTAGTTTTGCAAAATTATTTGCTGAAGTCTATTGCCGATATAGATATTCATAAATGCGTCCAACTACGGTTGCAGACGCATAATCAACTTGCTCTCGACCGTTCCAATACGGCGGACGGCTTACAGACCATAGAAACAGCCGATGAGCAACGCCAGGAAAACATGTAATACGTCACCACTGCACCCATAGCTGCAAGAACTCTAGTTCTTCTTGTTCTGAAGGTTGAGGTTTCATTGGCGGTTGACAAACATGGAGTTTTTCAACAATTGTAAAACTCAGTCTTACGTAAACCTGAAAAAAGAAACATTTTAAAATCCTCTCTGTAATACTTGATTCTGGTTAATCAAACAAATAAATAGCCCCTAACCCCCTTGCTCCAGTCAACCATTTCCTTCCTGTTAGTTTCCACTTTTTCTTTACACACATAAAGTAAAACATTAGTTGCCAGCAGGCAGGAAGGAAAGAGGAGTTCTGGGAGATGGAATACATTCTTAAATGGGAAAGTGTCCAAACTTTTGACTGGCAGTGTATATATGTGTATGTCAGTGTAAGAAAATAAGTTTGTTTATGATTAACTTGAAATAAAAACATAAGTATGAGTACAGGTAGCTCATTAGTATATTATGAATAAATTAAGTTCCTCGCAAAATCTGATGCATGAATAATGTTGGTTCAATTTGGACTGGTAAATGCTATGGTCAGATGTTCAATAGAAGGGTTAAAGAAGCAATAAAGTTGTTTGGAACAACCATGTTTCACCAGATCTTGTTTTTCCAAATTCTCTGACACTCCTTCCTCATTACCAGTGACAATTGGGAAATAATCAAGCACAGACTGGGGAATCATTAAGCCAGTGTCTTTGTTGTGAAGACTTCACCATGTGCATTTAATGTCACCACATACAATCTTCTCCTTTAAGAAAACAACACAGGAGGTGTTGGAGGAGGAGGAGGAGATACAAGCCAACACCTCAGTGAACTGTCCAAACTATGTTCTTTATTAGAAAGACGGAGCAGTCCTCCAAAAGCTCTACAACTTGTTAGGATGTTACATGCCAAATATACAGTCTTACATAAAAGTGCAATGTCACAATGGCTAAGCAGTATCTTTATTATTTGATCATTCTCACAACTTAAAACAGAACAACGTTAGTAATAATTTATTCAATGTAATCCCTAGCAACACGGTATACTGGATCTGAAATAAGAATGCCACGGCACAGAGGACGTTTGTATGAAGTTCCTCTAAAACAGTTTTTAAAGGCACTTTCACAAGTACATAGTACAGAGATGTACATGGACACACTGATATAACAGCAATTAAGTACATACAGAGATTTTGCTACTGTGTGTAGTTCTGCAGGGAGAACATTTCTCAAGGCTTAGCTGAGAGACATAAGATCTCAAATATCAACGTAATGTACACTTAAAAAAACAAAAAGAAAGAAGAAACACTTCGTAATCGTTTGTAATATCACTCAATATAAATTGGTATTTAAAAGGCTTTAGTATGTTCCTTATAATTACATGTTTAAAAACAGGCATTGCTTATATTTCTAAAGTTTGTCCCCTTGGTTCAGCGATGGACAATTTCATAATATCATCCAAACACACTTCATAGCATATTCTACCTAAATACGAGTAAACTGTTCTATAATTATCAGTGAATACAGTACAAGTACACACACTAAACTATTGTCAAACTGTCATAATAATGTGAATGTTTATGCACAGATATTGATGTACTGTACACAAAATCCCAGATTTTTAATTTTGGAGTGCAAATACACTGGAGTGACTGATGCTATACATATTTGTCTTTGGGTAGGTCATGTGACTGACTTCATTTGGGTGTGGTGCTGTATGTGACATTATTACAAAGGGTTAATGGACCTCTAGCACACAAAATAAACAGCACTATCCCATGAAAGTACTGCAGTAACAGTCTCTGAGTCCATGGCTATTGGCATCATTCCTTTGTTTGGTGAAACAAGAAATATTGCCTGAAAAGTTTCTAGTAAAGTACTTGCATAAGACAACTAAAAGGATTATTGTTCATGCTTATAGGATAGAACCGAGCTGAGCGTTTTAGACAGCTAAGCAGACAAAGAAACGATTCTCCTAGCCTATCCGCATCAAACTCTAAGCAGCACTTGAAGAACTTTATTTTTTTTTGGCAGCTAGATTTTACCATTCACAGATTACATCTAATTAAGCAGAATAGCAGATAGATACTAAAAAAATATTGTTTATAGTGAGTAGTTCTTCCAAATTGACCTGGGAGAAAGTAATGTACGTAAAAGGCAAAAAAATTATAATAAAAAAAGGTTTAGTGGATGTACATTTACATTTATTTATATATAAGAAGTACTTAAAAAAAAAAAAAAAAAAAAAAAAAAAAAAGGAACTTAAGCGGATGTGGTTTACGCAAACTCCCTGGGCATATATTCAAATATTACTATCAAAAATATAATATTCAAAGCAAAGCCTAGCTGATTCAACTTAGAATCACTCAATATCAACATCAGCCAATCAGGACGGGCAGAAGATGTGACATCACAGGCCCTTATATGGCAGTGCGTTTCCAACGTCAACATTCCACACATCATCAACACTTCAAAGAGTCAGAGTCCACTCTGAGATGTAAAGACACATTTCCCACAATCCTTATGCTGTAAACAGAGAAACCAAAGACCCTGCTTAGTTTCTGTATTATTCACATTTAACAGTTTTTCTAGTGGATGTAAACTACTGATATATAAAAAGTCACCCTAACAACAAAGGAAGCTGTAGTGATTTGTTGCTTTCTCCTTATTTGTTGAACTCCTTAATCTATTCACACAGAGTATTGCGGAAAAAAAATAAGGTGTCGGACAAGCATGCAAACCGTTTTTGGATACACGTTAATAGCTTTCTGTTAGTCGTAGGTGTCTTTGAATATATTTAAGAATGTCTGTTTGAATTCACTAAACAGGGCAAGAGAGAAAATGTAACTCTGAAATAGTAAACACCTGTTTAAGTAACTCAACTCTTGTGAACAATGCTTAGTAACTGACGTTATTCTAGTTTATTCATAAACCCTAAAATAGTGTTGGCATTCTATACACACACCGTTTAAAACTACTACCTCATTAATGCTGACCATTTCTATCTTTAGTTACCTATATTTGCTTTAGTCCACTCTCTAAAGCGAATGAAATGTTGCAAAATGTTCAATGGGATTAAAATCCACTAAAAACCTGGCTCTGACTGCAGTGGTCCTAATCTTACATCATTTCCCCTCTGTCGCTCTGAATGTATCTCCCACAGTTAATCACATGGTGCAGGATTTGTCCAGTGGATCCTGTGGAGGGGGCGCCGGATGCTGCACCGCTCCCGTCTTGGGTATCGCCACCATGGGTTTGGGCCGCAGGACAGGGGGCTTGAGCTGCACTCCCATGCGTGGGGCAACGGCAGGTTTGAAGGTGCTCATGGTGTCGCTGGAGGAGCTGGTGCTACGGCGCATGGGCGGCTCCATGACGGTGGGCCGCAGCAGGAGGCCTTGGAGTTGGCTGAGGGACTCGGTGGAGCTGGCCGGTGTGGGTGCGTTCTTCATCTGCTCCAGGGTGTCCAGCACCACGTCAGGAGCGTGTTTAGCAGAACTCTGCCGTTCCAGCTCCTTCAGCTCATTCAGAGCAGTGTTCATCGTCTCCTCTATGTCCTACAGTAGAGGACAGAGAATTTGAGTGTATAGGTGGCCGAAATTATAATAATAGTAATAAACATCAAACAAATGGCAATACATGCAGACAACATGATACATCACATCTAGTGAGATAAAATAAAATGTACTTACAATATGTGTTCATGAAATGGTCAGATTGTTAGTATTAAACAAAGCTGATGTATAAAGTGAAAATACATAAGACAAGTATTAAAGAGAGACTGTAATCATTGAGAGACTAGTGTGCAACATCAAGTTGTTTTTTTGGGACGAAAATATGAACCATCTTTGTTATAGAACTATTTCAAATATGAAAATAGGCCTTACTGATTAAACACAAGCAGAATAAATGTGTGTGAACTGTTTGTAAAGCCAGTCTCATTTAAATTAAACTAACTTCTGGTATTTCAGTAGCTTCAACCAGCCATTAGGGGGCATCAGAAAACCTCCAAGGGTTTAAAATGAGACAAAACACATTTTAAAATAATCAAATTAAAAACAAAGAAAGTCCCGCACACTATCTACCTACAAAAAGTATCAAAAAATGCTTTATTTGCAACGTTTCAGTCCATGACCTTCATCAGGCATATACATGTATATACGCCTGATGAAGGTCATGGAACCAAAACATTGCAACATTTGGCGTTGTCTTTTTTGGTCCTTTCTCCTACGAACCTATCCATTACCTGTAGGTGTGCGAGGTTAATTGTTAAAACAAAATAATTAATTAAAAAAATAATATATATATTTTTAATGTATTTATCTATAATAACAAAATTATTTAAAAAAATTCAAATCAAATATAAACTAAATATAAATATATATTTTTTGTAAATTCACTAGGGCCTTTGCAAACTTATTTAAGAATTTAAAATAATAATAAAATGTAAAGTCATGAACATTTCTATAATTAATATCAATTTCTAAATAATTTTATTGGGTAAAAATTGATCTTTGAGAGCAAAAATATTTGTAAAAATCATGTAAATTAATTTGTCAAAAAGAGTAAACTTTCAGTTTATCGAACATCACAATAGGAACAAACAAGGGAATATATTAGCCTAGATGTTCAGCCTCCAATGGGGTATTAGGATGCGTTTTGGTCGAGTGGATCACAAGTAGACAAGGGAGACACATTCCCATTTACATCTGGTCTCTTTTGTCCACTTTCAACCACTTCTGTCCTGAGTTCGAGGCTGGAGGGTCTATGGATGGGTAAATGTAATGGATCTTTCTATCTAATGGATGAAATAAGTCACAAATTACATATGAACGCAACCAGAGACGACGGAGAACATACAGAGAGCAGCAACTTCTGTTTACTATGAAGTCACCATTTTGCGCCACCATGTTTCTACTAGGGATGGGAATTTTTGGTCAATTTCTCATTTCGATCATCGATAGGTCTCAAAAAACGAGTACTCGTGGGCAGGGCATGTCCGGGGGCGGGGCATCTCCGTCATGGAGATATGAAACTATTTTAAGACCATTACGAAAATTAATGTTGGCATACAAACATGCGATGTCTATGAAAACATGAACATATCACTATAAAAAAATAACTGCTAGATTATGATGCATAAATGTCTTCGAAAAAGAAACATCTAAAAACAAAAACTGTCTCAAATAACCCAGTCAATAATATCGGACATTGTATTTGAGCTGAAACTGTGAATAAACACCACCCCTGCAGAGCTTTGCTAGCGGATTAATAAACTTAACCAAACGCATCCTATATGAGATTAATCAGATATATGCCTATTACAATTTACACCTGCCCAACAGGACGCGAATGCACACATGAACTTGGCCATGCAAGTTTTTTTTTACAGGCTATGGTTTGAAAGGGAAACTCATTTTGAATGTGCTCTTCCCTTAACAACAACGGCGATACACAGGGAACTAAAGCACAGAGAATTTACAACACTACTACAATCGTGTTCTCGTTATAATGCCATGTACATGACAGATTGGCGCTAATTTTATTTTTCATGATCAAAGTGATTACAGACATCACTGCACATTTTCCAATCCATAATGAGAAACAACTTTAAATAAAACATAGGTCTACTGTTAAAAAACATGAGAACAAAATACCACTGCTGCATTATTAATATCATCAAAGAAACAAAAAAGAATATCTAAAAAGAATATGACCGTCTCAAATAACCCAGAGTCGATAATGTTGGGCATTGCATTTGAGCAGAAACCGAAGAGAATGAACAACAGCCGATATAACGGCAGCACTTTGCTAGCTGGTTAATAAACTCAACCAAACGCATCCTATATGACATTAATCAGATATAGAAAACATAAAAGTAATCTTACAACTTGCATCTGCAGAAAAGGACACGGATGCGCACATGAACTTCACCACGCTAGGCTGACGTAACTCTCGTTGTGGATTTCCTTTAACAGCTGATACACGGGGAATTAAAGCACAGAGAATTTGCAATATTCTATTACAATCTTGTTTTCATTATAATGCTATGTTTATGACAGATTGGCACTGCACATCTTGCAGTTAACTATATTTCATGATCACAGTGATTCCAGGCATCACTGCTGTGCGCACTTCAGTTTCACTTTATTTCGCCGGTCTGGAGGCATGCTGTCTAACGCTAAGCAATCAGACCTCAGGTACCGCCCAAAATGCCGCAATAACCAATCCGAAAAATAGACCAATATATTTTTTAAAGTCAGGGCGATCATCGTTTTCATGATCGATCGTCACTGTCACGTTCAAGTATTCGACCACTGTTGCCCATCCCTAGTTTCTACAGTGGCCCTAAACGGACAAACTGCTCTACAGAGTGCTAGCTACTCTCTGTATCTTTGTCCTGTGTCGGCCACCATAGCTTCTCTATGTGTTTCGAAAGGGAGGGGTGGGCGGTTGCAATTCGCTAGATGCTGCTAAAATGTACAGATTGCACCTTTAAATCCTGTCTGGCTAGCGCTCTTACCATAATATTTACGTATTAAGTCAGTAGGCGGAGAGCAGAAGGTCTTTTGTGGCTGTTCGAAAGCATTTGATCACATAAGCATTTACACTACGAAAGCAATCCGGTCTAATGTATTTTCGACTATCTCTGGAAGTGGTTGAAAGTGGAGAAGCTCAAAACGTTTTAGACTGTGATTACACTTGTATGTAGCGTCGTCCATTTGTGATCAGATCAACCAAAAATGCATCTTAATACCAGGTGTAAACAGGGCAAAAAAGATTTAGAAGCATTCACTCAGAGCATAACTTTGAGTGATTTACAAATATATTTTCTCTGCTTGTGCTTCATAAATGAGGCCCAGTGTGTGAGTGTGTGATTGTGTGTTGCAGATATGCATTAGTCATTAGTAACAGGAGGCAGTAACTGACTATGTTACAGGGCTGGGCCTGCTGCGCATGGTGTGAGGGGCGTCGTCGCTCGCCTCCCGCTGACCTGTGCGATGCTCTCTGGATCCAGGCCCTTGCCGTGAGGCTCGGAGAAGCTTGTGTACTGGCCTGAAGATGTGGACCTGCGGATGGGAGGGCTCTCCATCTTTTTCAAGGACTCGTGCCGACTGATGTTGGTCAGGCTGCCGTGGCCGGTCCGTCTGCGTCTCTCTGGGCTGTCCATGGGCATGTGTCCTCTTCCTCTCAGTAGATCCCGTGGACTGTAGTGGCCCATCACCGGGGATCCCAAATCTGAGGTGCCGTGACTACCGTGGCTGCTATAGTTACCGTGGTGACCCTGAGAGGGGTGGACCATGCAGTGGGTGTCAGTGGGGCGAGCTGGGGGTCTACGGGTCGGAGGGTCACTTCTCTTCCTGTGCCTGCTAAATCAAAGCGGAAAGAAAGATAACATTAAAGTGTGTAATGAATCCGTTTCCATATCAAAACAAATAGCTTTTTTAAGAGGTTTGGAGACCTTTTTCCTTTAAAGGGGAAATACCGTGCCCTTAAAAAGTCTTGACTTTGTGTTTTTGAAAATTCAAGAATGATAACTTATTCTAGAAGGCCTCAAAAACAATCTAACCATGTCATGTCAACAAATGGAAAAGTCGGCTAGCTATTTCTCATCATGTTAGGGCGTTTTTAGACTGGTTGTTTAGTTAGGAACGGGGCACGGTTCGCATTAAAAACTGCTAATGTGAAAGCTGTCATGAGGACTGGTTGCACTCAAACTGTGCCGCGATTCACGTGAATGTGAAAAGAAAAGAAAAAAAACACAGACTTGGGTGCGCACTTACCTTACGTAACCTGTGCATGCCTTTTAGCTAATTACAATGTATTTAGTTAAATAAAAAACATGTAAGGGATGATAGTGTTGATGATTTACTTAGATATGAGCGAGAGTGAGCCTGCAGTAAATTCACGCATAGTGAGTGCAATCAGGACAGCAAATTAATGGCAATCCACTGTCTCCTCAAAAGAGTCTGTTTGTAAGCAGTAGAAAACTGCCTTCATGCGGCACACATACAGTAAACCCAAGCGTTGTTTACTCCGCTGTGCATAATAGCACCAAATTAATAAAAAACACACTATATTGACCCGCATTCTGTTCATCATGTGCCATGCACATTTTTGATGATGTAAGATAAACGCAAATGCACCAGGGTTCGATAGAATCAAGTTGAGTGTAAAACCAGACCAACGCCACGGGGTCGTCAGGAACAGTCGCGCTTGGACTCGGAACGTAGCAAACTTGCCCAGTGTAAAAACGGCCTTAATGATTGTGCCGTTATATGAAAACAACATATTTTAGATCAAATTAGCACAGAATGAACTTTGTGCTGCTGCCCGCGATCACATCAAGGATCAGCCAAATTTCCACATGCATCTTGAAAAGCTGAAATTTTGGAAAGTGCTACGGCAATTTTTTGTGCCATCTAGTGGTTAAGAGAAAAATAAAATCAAAGACGACTTTTACCCTGGGAGCCTTTAGACCTAAAGTACCCTATCTGCTGTGTGCGTGAATGCAATGGCAAATCAGATGTTTAAGTTAATCAGAATCTGCTTAATACTGCTCAAAATGGTGGCGCTTTCATTATAATCAAGATAAATACAATGTCAATAAGAGAATCATTATACAGCGTAGACGGCTTCATTGATTATAACAGGAGTTTTCGCAAGAGTGCAGCATCGTGAACCTTGCGTTGAATTTAAGTAATTGACAGCTTCAGTGATTATAATGGCAGCGATCTTTGCTCACTTTTTGTATATAATAGTGCTGGGCAAACGATTAATCGCATCCAAAATAAAAGTTTGTGTTTACATAATATATGTGTGTACTGTGTATAATTACGTATATGTAAATACATACGCATGCATGTATATATATTTATGAAAAATTGTATATTTAAAATACACATATACACATACATACACACACACAGTATATACATGCAAATATTTCTTAAATATATACATGCATGTGTGTGTATTTATATATGACTAATATAATTATACACAGTACACACACATATTATGTAAAAACAAACGTTTATTTTGGATGCGTTTAATCGCGATTAGACCTTTTCCAGGCTCAAACAGAAAGTTGAAAATGTACAAAAGCATAATAGGACCTCTTTAACGTTTACTAGTGCACATGGTTTGAACACGTCGCTCGTCATCACATGCTGCATTTGTCAACAACATTCGTTAACCTTCAGTGCTCATGCATAATTAGCATCGGAGTCATAGGCATCTCCAGAGTATCTGTGGTAAGACTTACTCTGCATATTCATGACAAGAGGCCTGGCAGGAAACAGCTTAGCAGGAGTCATAATGATGTATGATGTCTGTGGATCTCACAGTATTAACTAAAAGTGCTTCTCAGAGAAGATGCCTGATGTCAGGATTAAAATATGGGAACCAAAGGGAGTTTGTAAAGCCAAAATATCACTATCAACAGTTCTGCCTCTAATAAACTTTCAAAAGCTAATATTCGTGTTTATCAAGGAGACAACAATGCAATTAATGAATTAATAAAAAATAATGACACATGATGTCACCTCCAATCAAACTGTAATTATGTGTGAAACTATTGTGAAAAAGTGTAAAAATATTAGTTAATTGAGCTTATTTAGAGCACACAATAAATAAAAGCCTATAAAACTAGCCTCAGCAAGACTAAAGAATCTTCCAAAAACATGTTTTTTGAACAGCTGCGGTTAGACATGGAAAAAGCTAAAATAAAATGTAATTATTAGATGAAAACTTTTAAACTTTAAAAAAAAAAAACTTTGTTTAACTTACCATAGAAACATTGCCATGGCAACTTACTGAAATAAATGTTTAAAGTACTAAAAATAAAAGTTAAAGTACTAAAAATAACTAAATCAAAAATACATTAAATCTAATTAGAAATATAAACAAACAAAATGTAATGAAAAAAGCACAACACAATCACAAAAACTAAGATTAAACAGAAAATATATATATAAAAACCTAAATCTAAATATGAATAAAATACTATAATAGTATACAAATAATACTAAAATAACAGGAAATGACAGTTGAGGGGAAAAAGGACAACTGTCCTGTAATGCAAATATATCCACAAGTTTGAAAAGTGTGTATTAAGGACATTGTTTTTAGTGCACATAGTTGAAGAAACACCAATCATTTTTTTTCAATTAGTAAAATAACGTTTCAAGCATAAGTGATCAACCGTGGGTTGCATAATGAGCTCTCGTAATGTCCATAGAATTGTTTTGACAGTCCGTGATAAATGGTAATCAGTAATGAGATGCTAATCTGTGACTTCATAAATTACAGAACTGTGCAGCTTATAACGACCATATTAAGAAGAAGTGAATTTAATGTGTATGCTATTTTATCTAAAGAGTCAGTAGAGGTATTTGTCCAGCAGAGTGCGACCTGCACTGCACTAAAACAAGGGGCGACTCAATGGTGCACTGCTGCATGCATTCAAAGAGTATCCAAAGTGAGTCAAGTCATGAAAACACAGAAATGAACTGGTGATTTTTATGAAAAAGCCATCTAATACTGCTTTAGAATGACAACTAATTATTCATATACATATTGAATGCCATTTAACACTAAAGTATTAGAGATTTCTATGGCGCAGATGTCAGCTGCATGGGTCCGTTATCACATTGCAGTACACCAACATTCACAGCTTATCCAGATTTCTGGCAAACTGAATGTAAACAAGTACCGAGATCATGTGTTTGAGCGCCCGCCTCCTCTGCTAGGAATAGTGCTGACATATCAAAAAGAATATTTGTCTTTGGAGATCAACACTTCATAATTTGATTGTCATACTGTCATTGGGTTTACAGTTGCAGAGGAAGCTATCCTCATCCGCGAGGAAGTATGTTTGATAAATGCACTTATGGAAGGAGGAGAACATCTAAATAAAGATAAATGCACTGAAAGATTTAAGAGGCAAGAAACATAGCTGCACGACACAGAGGGATAGAGCAAATGAAAGGGGGGAGAGAGCAAATGAATACAAGACAAATCTACAGAATAAAAAAATAAAAAAAACTGATGTAATAAACCTCAAGAAAAAAAATCCACACTGGGACTTCCGGGTATTTCTTTCTTCGTTCTTGTTACTTAAAGGGTTAGTTCACCCAAAAATGAAAATTCTGTCATTAATTACTCACCCTCTTGTCGTTCCAAATCCGTAAGTCCTTCTGACGGGTTTGGAACGACATGAGGGCAAGTAATAAATGACAGAAATTTAATTTTTGGGTGAACTAACCCATTAAGGAGTATTTGATTGTTTAAATGTTTGTGTTGCCTTTTATTGAATACGCTCAATGTCTTGAAGCAAGGGGAATTCTGGGAAGTTTTCGTTCACTCACCTGCTGATGTAGGCATCAGGTATTCTGCTGTCCGTTGGAGATCCAATGTCTCTACTGGAGCATTTCTCCTCTCCTCCGTGTCCACTGCTGGCCTCGCTGTCTGCCTTCTGACTGAGCGTGTCAGAGAATGTGTCATCCCTGTCAAAATCAACACACAGTCATAAAAATCCTATTCACAAGCATTTGGCTTAGTTTAATATTTAAACTTAAACTATTTCACGTAGACAACAAAATGAGCTCCAAATACCACAAAAACATTTGAAAATGGCCAAAAATTTGAGACAAGGTGGCCACTCGTTGGCTTTTTATTACTGAGCTCTTCCCAAGAGCTCTGTACTCCGTATATTTCCCAATACTCTTAATGTAAATTTTTTTTAAAGAATTTTCTAATAAACATTACGATTGCAATAAAAAAAAGAGAAGCTATGTTTAATGTGCTTGTTTGTAGCGCTGCACAATTTTGCCCAAAATATTGTGATTTCTATAATCAAAAGGACTATAATTATTATTAGTAGTAATAAGCCGCGGTTCCACCGCGGGAACTTTCCCCAGGAACTAGGGACTTTGGGGTGGTACTTGGTGTGTTTTGACCGCAGGAACCGGGGTCTAAAAGTTCCGGGTAAAGATTTCCCCCTCAAAACGGCCCTGCTCGCGAGGTAGTACTTTTTCAAAGTTCGGGAACTTTCAAACGGTGGGACTTGGGCGCTGAACATGCTGATTGGTTGAGCTCACGCAGCATTGTATTTCAACCTAAAAGTCTGTTTCGGTGCGTGCAGTAAGGCCGGCTACACACTGGCTGCGTGGTGTTTGCACACCAGAAATCTGTCTGACGCAGCGCTGCTGCTGCTAGGTGTATGTTAAACATAAATATATAGCCTACTGATACGCCAAAGACATCGTCGGCAGTATTGACGGCAAAATATGCTACAGAATATTTAGTTCTGTATTGACAGGTGCAATATTTCAAAATCGATCATTTCTTTTTCTTTTTTTATTACAATCAGGCCTATATCTGCATTTGTCAACCTAGAGACTTTCAAACATCAAAATGTCATTTATTTATATGTATTCGTGTCAAAATGACAAACATCTTTTCCTATTTTATTTTGGCTGGAAAAACTTCCAACACGCTTGCATGTCACGTGAAAAATAGGCGTTGGTTCTATTTCTAGCATGCACGCGTTTTCGGGGCGGCTCCAGTCACGCAGGCAGTGTGCAAGCTCTAACCCTGTTAACATGGTAGCCGAAATAAAAACGGACATGCCACGCAGCTAGTGTGTAGCCGGCATAAGAGTCGTTTGCTATTCAAATCAACAATGGAGTTTAAAAAATACGACCGATGACGAGGTCATCTTTATTAAGTTTATTAGCGGAGGATGAAATCCAGTGGGAACTGTAAAGTCAACGTGTGCAGTCCTACGTCACCGGACTAATCTTCACGGTACTTTAGACCGCGATGGAAACACAGACAGCAGCAGGTCTGAAAAAAAAAAAAAAAAGTTCCTGGGACAAATTGTTCCGAGTAATTTTGTTGGAAACGGGGCTATAGTAGAATATGCATTTAGTGTTAACCGAGACACTAAAAACTCCAGATCATGAGCTACTATGTGTCAAAGAACATAGTGCTGTTTAATTAAATTGTAGCCTTTGTGATTTAAAAAACATTTTTGGTTTCGTCTTCGTTTGACACTAACCTTTCAAATTGCTACAAATGTTTACCAGATAATTAGCCTGTTACCAGGGTGTTGTGAAAAGCACCAACATTTTAAAAGCAATCAAACAAGAACTTTTTTCTGCTGCAAGCTCAAACCTGATAACATCTCATTTGCTTTCACTATTTCTCCTGTTTACAATGTTTCCATGCTAACTTGCAATCTTGTGACATTGCCCTTTTTCAACACTTTCATGTGAAGGTCAAGCGATACGTGATGCTTGTGTTGAGTGGTGCGTTAAAGCCCTGACACGAGGCATGTAAAGCTCTACAAGTCCCATGTAAAATCACAGCTGTTGATACGGCTTATTGGACAGTATACATTAGGTCACATGTACATGTTTTTGAGCACCAAAGAGACATTTCTATAAGCTGAGATGAGAATGCTCTCCATTGTACACGTGCCACTGTGCTGACAGAGGACGTCCTGTGTGTATGAGCTGCCCAACTGACAACCTTACACTCTCTCACACTTTTATTTGACTGCGGGACTGACGCTGCTGGCCTAGGGCCTCTTAAACTCCCTCTCTACACCAGACTGTAAATTCTCTCAGTGCCACGAGCCAAGAACACACAACAACAGAGGGTCATGATGTGAATTATTGATACACACACACACACACACACACACACACACACACACACACACACACACACACACACACACACAGTCGGCTGGTATGGGCTCTGTTGTTGGCGTCACTCAGCACTGTGCCTGATCCATTAGATTTGCCCCTTTTATGAGCCATAATCTGTTCAACAAGGCACCAGTGGTTGCCCAGGCGGAACAAGTTATCATGACAATAAAGGGATTTACCAGAGGAAGATGGTACAGAGAAGAAGTGCAGCAACTAAACTCAGATGTGGCTTATGTATGTTCCAAACCTAATATGGTGCCTACCTAGACAGCATTTTAAGGTAACATAGGTACAATCTTTTCTAAGTAGGCAACTGCCTTTTAAGTCTGTATCCCCTACGCCTACCCTATTATGTAGAATGCAAAAGCAGTATGTCCAAATATACAGCATTTAAATGGCAGATAAAGTATGTCCAGATTCAATTGTCAGATAAAGTATGTCTAGTATATATAGTATAACATTTTATTGATATTTGAGAAGCAGTTTCAGACAGCGCTTTGGTATCTCTTGAGGAGAATGTAATCCCAGAATGCAATGCAAAAATAGTACACTATACAAACTAGGGCTGGGGAAAATAACATTAATTTTGGCAATCAATATGGAATGTTTGATGCATTAAAAATGATGCAATAAATTTATTTATTCCATTAAACTATTTTTATTTAAAATCTTATTCATATAAATATTTAAAAATATATTTAAAATACTTTGTTGATTGTACATTGACAAATATATGTAAATATATTTATGATTACAAATTGTAGCATGATTATATGTTATTAATCCATAATATGTGATTAATTATGATTTTTTTTTAAATATAATTAATTAGTTAAAGTATATTAATTACAATAACATTTCCCATTACACATTCATACATCGTCTCTTATCCTTGTTTTTTAAATGTGATTTTCTACATTTCTAAAAACAAAATTAGATTTTATTTCTAATTTATGTTGCATTTGGTTGATTTTATCTAATGTATAGTGTGTCGCAAAATGCATTTCAGTGTGCGGCCAAAAAAATTGCAATCTGAATTCACAGTATTGATTAAAATTGTACTTTAAATGACTGAATAGACACTCCAAAAATAGTTACATCTGTCCAATATGTATTTTTATGCTTTTAGATTATCATGATGTTAGCAACATCAAACCCTGTTGAACTGCTTTTATTATTTATATTATTATTATTATTTATATTATACGAGCAATATCACACGAGTAGCACTCTGCACTCACAGCCATATCCCATGGCTACGAGTGTGATCGTGATATTGCGTTTATACAACAGTTAGACGGCACAAGTGTGTAAATAAATAAGAAACAACAACGGAGTGTCTTTAAAAACACTCTTTTGTGTGGAACTACTTCCTTCCGCCATGGATTCAAATCTTAAGTTGACAGTTTGACAGTTGAGAACAAGCCAAGTTGAGCGCTGAATGGCCGCTGACAGTCTGGAGATCGCATCTGTGAAAGCATCTAAACAAACTGTAAAATAGACGCTATGTTGATCTACAAGTCATATATTTGAGGTTTAAATAACTACATTCTCGCCTAAAAAATCCTCGACCACCATGACAGTTGTCGCATGCGGAGTGATACAACTGGTGAAATGGTTCCAGTACTGATACTGGGAGAAAAATCACATGGTTGTAAAGCTCTCAGCCAATCAGATTCGAGAACCAGAAAGAACTGTTATTATTATATATCCAACTGTCGTAGTAATATGGATCATTACAGACAGTGGAGTAGTTTTATCACTGTAGAACAGTAGAGATACTCACATATCCTGCACAACAATGTACTGGTGAGGCACTAGGCCGTCTATGCCATTGTGTCTGCCCTCCCACCAGTCATCCGACGCTCTCTGGTACAGCAGCAGAGACGCACCCTTCTTAAAGGACAGCTCTCGCGCAGAGCGCCCCACATAATCAAATTTTGCGATGGCTTCAATGGGCTCCCCCTCTGTAAAGGAAAAAAGACAGCATGGCTAATTCAGTTAAGTTAGGAGACAGGAAATAGATGTCAGTGACATCATCAGCAGCAGATTTCCATTGGAGAATTTCCAATCATAACTTCTGTGTGATCAATTAGCTCTTCCGCATGGGCAGCATCACCCATTTCTACACTTTTGACATATGCTACATGAAATGCCTAAAGGGAAAGAATATGGAGCCGTTTGAATGTCAGTTGGTGTTAACAGTACAAAGTCGAATGAAAACAGTGCACATGCCTCAACTATACAGTCATGGCCAGAATTTTCAGCACCCCTGGTAAATATGATCAAAGATGGCTATAAAAATAAATCTGCATTGTTTATCCTTTTGATCTATCATTCCAAATATTCACAAAAACCTAACAAACCATATAATAATTATGGTTTATTATGGTTATAAATAACAAACCAAACTAATAAAAAATAAAAATAAAAATCACAATATGAAATAAATGTTTTTCTCCAAAACACATTGGCCACAATTACTGGCACCCCTAGAATATTTTGAGTAAAATTTGAGTATATTCCCATTAATATGTTTTTGTTTTTTGTTTTTTTAGCACACCAGGGTGACTAGGAACATGAAATTGTCTAGCTATGACGTCTTGTTCCACAGGAGTATAAATATGAGGAATCACAAAGGCCAAATTCCCAGATTAATCATTAACCTTAATGAATAAAGCCAAAGAATATAGTTCTGATGTGCAGCAAAAGATTGTTGAGCTTCACAAAATAGAAAGTGGCGGAAGGAAAATAGCTAAAGCATTGACAATTCCCATTTTCACCATCAGGGCAATAATTAAGACGTTCCAATCAACTAAAGATTACGAATCTGTCTGGAAGAGGACATGTTTATATTGTCTTAATGCACGGTGAGGAGGATAGTTCAAGAGGCCAAAGACTCTCCAAGGATCACAGATGGAGAATCACAGAGATTAGTTGAGTCTTGGGCTCAGAAAGCCTTTATATAAAAAAAAAAAAAAAAAAAAAAAAAAAAAAAAAAAAAAAATTCTAACAACGCCTACATCACCACATGTTGTTCCGGAGGGTTAAGAAAAATCTTCCTTGCTCATCCAGAAACAAAAACTCCAGCACATTCAGTTGTCAGACGTGACTGGACCTTCAAAAGGGACCTGGTTCTATGGTCAGATAAAACAAACAAAAAAAAAAGAGCTTTTTGTCAGAAAACCTACCAGATGTGTTTGGTGCAAACAGGGATAAAAAGTACCCTTTGCCCAAGGTTAAATATACTGCTAGATCTTTAATGTAGTGGGCCTGTTTTTTTGCTGGAGGTCCTGGACATCTTGTTCAGATACATGCTATCATGTATTCTAATAACAACAAATAAAAAATCTAAACCTGACGGCCTCTGCTAGAAATCTTATAATGGGCAGTGGTTGGATGATGATCCAAAACAAACATCAAAATCAACACACAAATGTGTCACTGAGCACAAATCGAAGCTTCTGCCATGACCATCTCAGTCCCCTGACCTGAATCCTATAGAAAATGAGTGGGGTGAACTGAAGAGACGAAGCACCAACACGGAGCTGTGAATCTGAAGGATCTGGAGAGATTCTGTATGGAGGAATGATCTCTGATCTCTTGTCAGGTGTTCTCCAAGCTCATCAGGCATTATAGAAGAAGACTCAGAGCTGTTACCTTGGCAAAAGGAGGTTGCAAAAAGTATTTAATAAAAGAGTACCAATAATTATGGCCAATGTGTTTTTGAGAAAAGCATTTATTTCATAATGTGACTTAATGTGTTTTAATTATTTTACTTCAATAAAAGATTCAATTTTTGCACATTTTTAAATGAAAGATCAAAAGGTTTATTTTTTCAGCCATCTTTGATCATATTTACCAGGGGTGCCATAATTTTGGCCATGACTGTATCTGACTGTTGGTTAACATGTGAACGAGAGCATTTTAATGCATCAACGTTATAGGGTTTCTGACTAGTTGCTGTACATGCCCACTGTGACTCCCTTCACGTAAGAGACACAGCGGGCTTTAATGCATGCGGAGTAGCTGCAGTTCTGGCAGAACAGGCTGTTCTCATCCTCAGGACAATCAGGCAATGTGGACCTTACCAACGCCTGCCAACTAAGTGCAATAACTTTTACAAAACAGCACTGTGGTGCAGTGATGGTAATACCATGGTGCTTGCCCAAGGTACAAGAGATGCTAAATTATGAATTAAGTCACAGTTAAAGGGAAACAAGTTATAAACAAAGATTGCTTTTTATATTTTAAAAATTATTTATATCAATTTTAATATTTAAATACATTTAAATAGTTAATAACATAATAGTTAATCATATTTATATACAGGGCTTGATGTTAACTTTTTTGCTCACCAGCCACTGTGGTTAGTGGTTTTCCAAAGTTTTCACTGGTTTGGAAATTACATTTTATATGATTAACTTGACTTTGGCATGCTTAAATTATATGGCATTTTACTTGATTTAGAAGATTTAAAGCCCTTTCAAACTTTCAAATGCAGAGTGACCACCCAAATCAAGACTACATTGTATATCAGCTCAGCTGGTATGTGTAGGTGGGGCAAGGAGTGGGCAATATGAGCATAGGCTAATATGAGAAAATTAATATGATATGAGTTATTTTGTTAGGCTATATAAAAGAACAAAGAAGCAAATTACAAAAACAAAAAATATATTTTGTTTTCAGATACAGTAGGTTTATTTAATATTTATACATTTATTTAACGTCTGTAGTTTGATTAACATTAGTGACAGACGTAATATTCTGACACATCCGGTTATTACCCACCTGTTTACATACACTTAAGCCATAACCAACTGTGTTCATGCGAGATACTCCACACGATGGACATTTTGACATCTGTGCGCGCGTGTATTTGATTATTCAGGCGCAAGGCAACTGATCGTGCGTGAGCACACACGAGAGTAAGAGAGCGCTTCTGTTGTGTGTCATTCAGCGCCTATCTCACCTTCACTAACTGCAAGTTAATCGATAAAGAATTATAATTTAATTGTAATTTTGTTGGCATTTAATTTGACTGTAGTGGCTAGTGGGAGTGGCTGCCTTACCCGCCACAGCTGAACTCTGCCCGCATTTGGTGGGCTGGTGGGTGTTAATGTAAAGCCTCGTTTATATATAAATATTTAATAATGTTTAATAAAATGTAAACAATTTAATTTAAAAAAAATGCTTTTAATATGCTAATAATGATGCAAATATTTAAGCAAAACGACCAATCAGCATCGATGTGATGTGCATTTTATAACAGGATATAAATATGATACTAAATGAAGAAGGCCATATTCTTGTACAATGGTATTTGCATGTTAGTCCAAGATACTTCAAAAAACTAGGTTTACCATCATGGTGAAATCCGTCATAGTATTCCCATTTTACCATGTCCATAAATGCCAGGTAAGGTAACACCATGGTACTTTTTTGTGAAAGCAAAAGTCTCATTAAAAATTTTAAAGTAACAAAATCAACTTGTATTTTATGTAACTAAATGCATATTGTGATTATGGTGTTCAATCTAATCAATTCTTTAAGTTCTGTACTGCATTTAGCATCTAAGTCAAGCATTAAAACAGTCAGAATTGTTGGTAAAAATGTAGTAATACTTAATAGTATTCCAAAACAACTCTGGAGAGAGGCACAGCCTTGTCATTGTAATAAATAAAGAAATAAATAAAAATGAGTGAAAACATTAACAAATCAGACAAAAGAGAATACACAATTAATCTTCCATAGGAAAGACAGTAAAAGCAATATAAAAACAAGAGGCATGGGCTCAAAAAGGAAATGCTTTTTCATTCTCGACAGTCCGGAAATGACAACGAGTCAATGAGACGTGACGGGCATGAGTTGACTGTCTGAATTAATAGGGCTGCTCTGAGAGCAGGCACCTTGTTAATAAAGAGGACGGGGTGGAGATCAATATGGCCATCAACAGTCCACATGTCCCTGTCTCTCCTCCATCTCTGCCTGACAGATGCTGTCATTCATCGAGAGTCCTTGTGAAAGCCTGTTCATGTATCATAGTGCTGCAAGGACAGTGTTTGTGAAGATGGGCGGCAGAAAAAGCAAGTCAAAAAGCAGAACGTTCCCTAGATTATGTGTGGTTTTATCTATAAAAGAAAGCAAATCCATATATTCAACTAATTAATTTGTTTACTCATGTCCAAAACCTTGCTTACTGAATTACACAAAGGCTTTTTGGAACTTTTAATTAATTCTGGTAGTCTGTATTAAAGAGGCTGTAACTCTTTTGTTACAGTACTATTTTTATTCAGAGACATTGTTCCTGCAGCCGCTTGCTCTACCATAGTTCATTGCACATTGTACCATATGGGCTTGTTTTTGCCCCAGAGGAGAGCTAACAACCCATGCTAGGTTTTGTGGCTTAACATACACCGTTCTAGCAGTAACTTACCCACCCACCAGCACCCGCGGCTGCAAGCATACCCAGGAGGAATAAAGGCTGACAGAGTAGAAAACTGTGCTTGTAAGCTGCATTTCCTGTTTTTTTTTTTATTGGTTTTAATGGAGACATGCTTGCAGACCGCACGGGAACTGACATTTAGAAGACAAAACTAGCTCTTTGCAACATCACCAGTTAAGAAATGTTCTGTCTTGTAACAAAGTTTTTTACAAATGTAAAAAAGATTGTCTTTTACTAAATATTTTTAGCACAGGGTTTTCTCATTTTAAAGCTTTGTTTTGAAACAGCCTAATTATAGTCAACATGAAATTGTATCCACTACTCATTTTATTTATTTAATTCTTATTTAACAATAAACCCGAATATACACATACATGCATATACACACACACTGACCTAAAGGATTATTAGGAACACCATACTAATACTGTGTTTGACCCCCTTTCGCCTTCAGAACTGCCTTAATTCTACGTGGCATTGATTCAACAAGGTGCTGAAAGCATTCTTTAGAAATGTTGGCCCATATTGATAGGATAGCATCTTGCAGTTGATGGAGATTTGTGGGATGCACATCCAGGGCACGGAGCTCCCATTCCACCACATCCCAAAGATGCTCTATTGGGTTGAGATCTGGTGACTGTGGGGGCCATTTTAGTACAGTGAACTCATTGTCATGTTCAAGAAACCAATTTGAAATGATTCGAGCTTTGTGACGGTGCGTTATCCTGCTGGAAGTAGCCATCAGAGAATGGGTACATGGTGGTCATAAAGGGATGGACATGGTCAGAAACAATGCTCAGGTAGGCAGTGGCATTTAAATGATGCCCAATTGGCACTAAGGGGCCTAAAGTGTGCCAAGAAAACATCCCCCACACCATTACACCAACACCACCAGCCTGCACAGTGGTAACAAGGCATGATGGATCCATGTTCTCATTCTGTTTACGCCAAATTCTGACTCTACCATCTGAATGTCTCAACAGAAATCGAGACTCATCAGACCAGGCAACATTTTTCCAGTCTTCAACTGTCCAATTTTGGTGAGATTGTGCAAATTGTAGCCTCTTTTTCCCATTTATAGTGGAGATGAGTGGTACCCGGTGGGGTCTTCTGCTGTTGTAGCCCATCCGCCTCAAGTTTGTGCGTGTTGTGGCTTCACAAATGCTTTGCTGCATACCTCGGTTGTAACAAGTGGTTATTTCAGTCAAAGTTGCTCTTCTATCAGCTTGAATCAGTCGGCCCATTCTCCTCTGACCTCTAGCATCAACAAGGCATTTTTGCCCACAGGACTGCCGCATACTGGATGTTTTTCCCTTTTCACACCATTCTTTGTAAACCCTAGAAATGGTTGTGCGTGAAAATCCCAGTAACTGAGCAGATTGTGAAATACTCAGACCGGCCCATCTGGCACCAGCAACCATGCCACGCTCAAAATTGCTTTCTTTCAAGAAAATCACCTTTCTTTCCCATTCTGACAATAAGTTTGGAGCTCAGGAGATTGTCTTGACCAGGACCACACCCCTAAATGCATTGAAGCAACTGCCATGTGATTGGTTGATTAGATAATTGCATTAATGAGAAATTGAACAGGTGTTCCTAATAATCCTTTAGGTGAGTGTATATCCCACCCGCTAACAGGTGTTGTGATGAAGAGATAATCAGTGTTATTCACTTCACCTGTCATCATAATGTTATGCCTGATCAGTTAGCAGATATTAAGCAGACAGTTTGCTAATACTCTAATGAGGGTTAGTTGACATGTAGTTGGAAAGTTACTTATAGTTAACTGAATGTCTAAAGTAGACCATCAAAATAAAGTGTTACCTATTCTTTTTAATTAAGCTATGGTAATTTTTAATGTTGACTTTTAGATATATCAGATATATCACAAACCAACATTTCCAAAACACACAATCTTCTCGTTCAACATCGGTTTCTCACAGATGCGGAGATTTTTCTTTTTCTTCCCAAGAGTGCATTCTGTCTGCTTATTCCAGTTCACTTGAATAAATAAATGGCTCTAAAGGCATAGCAGGGGTCCCATCACTCGACAAAGTGGTTTTCCAGACGGGCCCTGAGACCAGACGATCCCCTTTAGATACAGTGATTGAGGACAGATGCTGCACTGGTCACAGGTTTGAGCGGGCTCATATAGTTATACTCTAACCGTCCAGGCTTTGGTTCCTCAGGATGGTCTCTATAATAATGCCTGCTGATAAATTCCCATGAAAAAGGGAAGATTTAGAAGGATAATATAACCCAAATCGTTTATTACGAAAAAACAAAACACACAATCTACCCATAATTAAGATTGGACATAAGAAATGCAAAAAAAGAAGAATAACAAATTCCTCTACTGGGAAGAACCTTAACACATTCATAAGGAAAACATCTGGAGCAAAACCATAGAAGCTGAGAGCAATTTTACAATCTTCAGGTCAGTTATGATTCGGCTTGACATTGATATCTGACATCTGCATTAGTTAATGGAAACCCTGACATACGTGAAGTATCAGGTTTCTCCGTTAAATGTGACAGATTCATGAAATTTAAACAGACAGTGAGATGGGAACAGTCAAAACTAATATTCAGCATGCAAATGCACATGTCTGGATGCCTAATAGTGATTTACCAAAATAAATGACAATGACAAAAAAAATAAAATGTGCATAATATCCTTCAATAAATTCAATCCGAAAAGAATTGAACACTAGAAGTTATGGATTCTGTTTATATTCTGGTGGATATGAGATGTGTCTTTTCGGCTCAATTTAGAGACTGGACAAATGATGGCGACATGACGTCAGAGCTGGACAGAGTCTAAGTTCATATAAACACGTGTCAAGTGATGCAGGTTATACTTAAACGTGAGTGCCGCTCGCGTTTACCCTTGCAAAACTTGCTGCGGTTTTGTAGGTGGGTGTTTTATGCAGTTATTAGAGGTTTCTCCTGCAATGCAAGCCTTTTTGTCAGTTTTATCACAAATCTCAAGTCTAAATACCTTTTCTATACAAGTCCCACGATTTAAAGTATTTTTCATGTTTGTATCACAAACGGTGAGGGACAAATTACGCATCACGTTCACACTGCAAGCCTTAGTGCTCAATTACGATTTATTGCTCAGATCAGATTTTTTTGTTTGTTTATGTTTAGCTGTTAACATTGTTTTAAATGTGGCCAATATCAGATTCCGGAGTGAACAGATCATAGTCCTGGACTGATCCACATGCGCAAAAGAACGATAAACAGATGACGCAGCACACTGTCATACGGAAGTAAACACGGTGGACATTAAGGTACAACATAAACAACAAAGACGAGGATGCGATGCGAGAAAATGGCCGAATATTAAAACATTTATAATACATGAACATATATGAAACCCACATGTTTTGCTTGTATATTTGTCAATGATGGTCTTGATAACTTGGGGTGTGTAAAATCTCCTATGAATACAGAATTGTGACGAATTTTGCTCTAAAGTGACATAAAATGTGATGTAAAATTCTAATGAAATTGCAAAACATCTGACCTGCATCAGATTTAGGACCACATATGGAAGTGTCCCAAATCAGAATTAAAAAGATCCGATTCCATGTGGTTTATGCTGTTCACACTGTCATGACAAAAACATTTACTTGCAGTCTGAACGTAGCCTTAGTTTAATACTTAATACTTATGATTAGGGGTTTGTTTAAATCCCTAACTTTAAGAATGAACAATAATATTCTTGCCTTATCCAAATAATTAAATCTCATTTGAGTCAACTCCCATTTGTTTTTATGATCCAAAATAAAGGTAGACTTCAAAGCAAACATCTAACAAAATGAATGTGCATTTTGTATAGTCCAACCATTTATCTGACTCTCTGCTTAAGACAGAGACAAACAACTTGCAGCGACAAAAGCCGACTGTGTGCTACATGTGCTTTAACACACCAAAATGGCGAGTCGACTGTCAACTAGCACATGCGTTCTGCACCTTAGTGCAAAGAAGTAATTGTCTATATCAGCTGGAATCAATAGTTTATATTCATCATTCAAAAAGAAAAACCAAAACTAGAACTGCAGATATACAAACCGTAAACAAAGCACAGACGGCCGACCATCGTCTTGGTGTGTGCCCTTAGACACTAAACAATAGGATAAATGTGGCTTTTGTCTCTCATAGAAATTGTAGATATGGAAAAAGCAGACATCCCACTTCTCTTATCAAAGCACAAGAAAACAAGCATTGTTCAGGTACAGACAGAGAGAGCGAGAGACAGGAAATGTGTCTATTTTCAGTGAGGTAACATACAGGTCAGCAGCAACATTTTCCTTTCGGTTCTTTTGAAATAAAGGACAGAAGGCGAAAACAAACCACTTGATTGAGTTGAGTTTTCACAGTCTGAAACTTGCAGTTTGTTTCTTAGATTACACATGCGAATTGATCATTTGTCATCAATGGGACAAGCATCTGGTTTCAGTTGAGCTTTGAGAACTTCTAGAGAACTTTTTCCATAATAAAACTAGGCAAGGCAAGGCAAGGCAAGGTGAGACTGGTGAGGACTTTGCATGTATTTTTTAATGTATGTATCCTTACAGTCATGATAGACTGGTCTATGTTACCCTGCAGTATTGGAGAGCATTTAGCATTCTTGATTACAAGCCCCCTTTGTTTACGGATGCTTCTCCCTTCCCAAAAGATTAGAAAACAAAAAAAAGGAACAAATAGTTGGATGCAGTTCTCCACTCTCTAACGATCATTTAATTTCGAGCTGTGAAAAGTGATTACCCAGAGGTCAGTGCACACAGGGATTAACCCTTGACTGGCCATGTCAGAAAACATCACGTGAAGTCACATCAATCCAGAGGTTCGATGGACATTGGCTGAAGCCTTTCTGAGACAATGGGAATAATGACAAGTACCCGACTGGACAGGAAAAGAGGACCTAATCTTGTTCCTATGACCTCAAAGTGCATTCCTAATGTATAACCGACATACACTGGCATGGGATGCCATACTGTACATACCACAACAGGGTGTGGTAAACAAAATAAACATACCATCCTCACTGGTGTGGGTCTCAATTCCTCCATCCTGATCAACCTCCTCAAGAGCTCCATGTTCACTGTATGGACTCTCACTGCAGGAAAAAAAAAAAAAAAAAGAGAAAAAATAAATCATTATTTACCATTTAGCTAAATAATTTAGGTTATAGGAAATGTTTTTAAATACTTAATAGATCATAGTATTTACAGCATCTGTAAACTCAATATTTAAGGACGGAATAACAATATTTCAGTAGAAGTCAACCAACTGAATGTTTTTCATGAGCTTAAAAAAACTTTTAATCTAAATGCTTGAAATGAATTCTGTGGACATGTACATTGTATGTCTATGTATAAATCTTTATAAAACTTTAAAAAAGTAAAAGTTAAAAAAATTAAAATAAAAGACAAACTGATTAAAATATATTTATACCATGGTCTGTCTGAATACTCAATTCTGATTGGCTGGAAAGAGTGCATTAAAACAGTTTAAATCACTGTTCTATATTAATGCGCTGCTTTTACTGAAGCACGTGCGCGCGCGCACACATTCAGGAGCAATTTTGATTAATAAAATGGCTTATCTGCTGAATAGCTACATTGTATTTCTCACCAGCAAAGGTGTAAAATTTATGTTTTTGAAGTGAGTAAACTTCATCAGCTTCATTCTTAGTAGAGAGATGCTGCATAGATGAATCTCTCTCTTCCTCCCTCTCTCTCTCTCTTGATAATTAAAATAAACGCTACTTCACTACTTGATCTGTGTCTGATTCAAAGTGACGGACTAAAACAATAGTCATTTTTACCCTTCTAGTCAAATATTGTACTGCAAACATCAATGACAGCTTTAACTTGTCAATGCTGGCAAATGACCATGGTATAAGTGGGATAATCCATGGCTAGCTGTGCATTAAACAATTTGAATGCATTCCGTGGAGTGCATTTAAATCACTTCACATCAGGTGGTTCTTTGCCTCCACAGCTAGCTGTGGATTATCCATTACATAATATAGTTTTAATTTGTTGATTAAAATATATAAAATAGTTTTGAAAATGATGTAGTGACATTTGGAGTTTTCAACAATAGTAATAAGAAAGGCTTTTAAGCACAAATTAGCATATTAGAATGATTTCTGAAGGGTCATGTGACACTGTAGTCTGGAGTAATGATGCTGAAAATTCTACATCTATTTCACAATATTAAAGTTTTAATTGTTTTTATGATTAAATAAATGCAGCCTTGGTAAGCATAAGAGACTTTCAAAAATATATTTTTTAAATCTTAACAACCCCAAACCTTTGAACCATAGTTTATGTATATTTCCTTACATAAGTAAATGCATGCAGAGGGAAACACAGATTTAAGTCACAGCCAGAGTAAAACTCATCGAGCAAAAAAATACAGAGGCTGTCATTAGTATTCAGGAGGAGTTGGGCAGGGTGATTGGGATTCTGTCAGTGGCACAGCATGGTTACTGAGACTGGCAGTAATGCCCTTCACATCCTTGCAGATTACCTCTGACACACAGTAAAGTCATTTCAAATAGAGCCCTGCCACTCCCACATGCCATACTACCAAAGGGGAAAAATACGAGAACCAGCATCAGCGAGTTTAAGGAGGGTGGATGTAATGATTTGAAATGCTCAAGTACAGATTCTTGCAGTGGCAGGTGTTTTGCCTCAGTTTTGGGAATGAAGACTTGTGGGAGTTGGGCCACTCTCTTTGAGACAACAAAATCACTAGCCAACACATACACACAGCTGTGGAGTTGGCAGAAAATGTCTCTTTCCTCTTCTCATCCATGCATATTTCGGAGAGAAAATTAGCGCTGGTTTGGCCGGCTGATCTTCCCTTACCTTGATGGTGGCAATTACCAAGATGGTTTCATTCTGTCTCACCTAGTTAAAGATCTCCAAACCCTTCAGCCTCTAAAAAGTCCTACCTCAACTAAAGAATTCACTATATCTGCATGTCATCATTTCAAATAATTACCCAGAACAAATCCAAACACCGCTCAGATGCAGCTGGTCCAGTCACTCTCTAGATCCAGGCACACATACCTGTGATATTAAGTGCCTTTTAAATACAAACTTTTGGCCTAGGGCCTGGTATATCCTCACAGAGAAAGAATGAGAAATACGAGGCCATTTTATAACACAAACTTGTGCTAATTTACAGTTTAGAAGAAAATAACCATCACACATAAGCCATACTGAAAAAAAGCTTCTTTAAAGGGATAATTCACTTTCAAAAATTGATTGAAATCCACCCTCATGTCATTCCAAACCTGTATGACTCTTCTACACTTAAATTATTAATTCTGGACCTGTATTACCTTTTGTAAGGATTTATGCTCCTTTCCTGGATCAGCTAAACCTGATCTTCAAAACAAAGCGGTCACACCCTAAAACTGTGCTATCAAAATAAGTGACTCACTATAGCTCTGACTAATAATTTCTTTCATTAAAACAAACTATTTTCCTTCAGTCACGCCATGGATATCCGGATACCACCACTAATACAGTACAGAAAAATACAATGGTCCAAATTCAAGGAAAAAAAACAAACAAGTTTTAACAAGATTCTCATCTCTGAGGTTGAGAAACCCCTGAACATCTATTTTACGAACACGTCCTTCACTTACCTAGATGCAGTTACCCAGACAGTTATTAATAAATAATTAAAAATAGCATAATTTCATCCCATCACTCACCAATAATCTCCACCTGCCATACACTTCTCATACAGGGGGCCGTCAAGCTCCTTTGAATCAGGAAAGATGGTCTCGTGGTGGATGATGATGGTTTTGATGACCTCATTGACATGAGCCTGGCAGGAGACCTGGTCCTGAGTTTCTGGAGTGGGCATGAGGGTGGGGCCAAAGCAGATGGCCAGATTATAGGGGTCCATCATGTTTTCATCACTGTACTGGGACAAGCTGCAGGAAAAACGAACAAGCTATTAGGCAGCCTGCCAGGAGAAAGGAGAAAGGAGAAAAAAAAAAAAAAAAAAGCAAGATGGTTCTTGCTAGACGGTTTTAAAGACTCTTAATCAGTTAAGTCTGGACTGAGAATTTCTTTATGATCTGGATCTAGAAATTATATTTGATCTAAAAGTGATTGTCCTTTACAATCAAGTTGCGTATTATATCATTCACATTCAGACTTACTGGTTGAGGAAGGCGAACAGGTATCGCATGACCACGAGAACTGATCTGGGAACAGTCAGAAGAAGCTTTCGTATATATACAACGCTCTCATACAGATTTTCTATTCCTACAAGAGAAAGAGAGAGAATAAGAGTAAAAAAACAAAGAAATCAAGCAAAAACCAAACAGCAACACAATTATATAAATTAGTATAATTATATATCATAAAGGGATAGTTCACCCAAAAAGAAGATATTTGCAAGAATGTTTGTAACCAATCAGATCTCGGCAGCCATTGACTATCATTTTGGGTGAACTATCCCTTTAAATAAAATCTGATATACAGTATCAGAATTCAGAAAGAGAAATGTAAAAAAATAAAACTAACACACATCACCTATAATGTGCAAGTAAACTTTCAGTCTACACGTACTAACACTTCCTTCACATACATAGAAGCAATTGCCCAGACAGTTATTAATAAATAATTTAAAAACATCTCATCCCACCACTCAGAAATAGTTTATATCTCTCTCTCTCTCTCTCTCTCTCTCTCTCTCTCTCTCTCTCTCTCTCTCTCTCTCTCTCTCTCTCTCTCTCTCTCTCTCTCTCTCTCTCTCTCTCTCTCTCTCTCTCTCTCTCTCTCTCTCTCTCTCTCTCTCTCTCTCTCTCTCTCTCTCTCTCTCTCTCTCTCTCTCTCTCTCTCTCTCTCTCTCTCTCTCTCTCTCTCTCTCTCTCTCTCTCTCTCTCTCTCTCTCTCTCTCTCTCTCTCTCTCTCTCTCTCTCTCTCTCTCTCTCTCTCTCTCTCTCTCTCTCTCTCTCTCTCTCTCTCTCTCTCTCTCTCTCTCTCTCTCTCTCTCTCTCTCTCTCTCTCTCTCTCTCTCTCTCTCTCTCTCTCTCTCTCTCTCTCTCTCTCTCTCTCTCTCTCTCTCTCTCTCTCTCTCTCTCTCTCTCTCTCTCTCTCTCTCTCTCTCTCTCTCTCTCTCTCTCTCATTAGGTTGAACACAACACATCAAAGTGGCATAGGCCAGGGGTTCTCAACCCTGGTCCTCGAGGCCCACTGTCCTGCAGAGTTTAGCTCCAACCTTGATCAAACTCACCTGTAGCTTTCTAGTAATCCTGAAGAGCTTGATTAGCTGGTTCAGGTGTGCTTGATTAGGGTTGGAGCTAAACTCTGCAGGACAGTGGGACTCAAGGACCAGGGTTGAGAATGCCTGGCATAGGCATTGCCGTCCATGTAGAGAAAACGTAGGAGTCCTGGACACATGCTTGTCCTGCCATGACATTCAGAAATTATTATTCAGGGTCGCTTTTGTCATCCATGCCACTTAGCAGCCTTGAGTATCTAATGACATGCCTCACTCTGTGTGCTAATTCATAGATAACCACATCATTTCAGCTCTATTCACAGAGTTACAAGGCTGAGCTCATTATGTGTGGGAGTAAAAAAACATTACAACAGCGTTAATTCGCACAGTTAAACTGCCCATTCTTATGTTCCATACGGACATAGCCAACTGTCATTGCAAAAAAATGTACTTTATTTCGATGTGCAGTGTTGTTAAAACTAAAATAATTTTAATAAAGCTGAAATAAAATATAAATATTAGATGAAAAACATGACATGAACATTGCTTCAGTGTGTTTTAACCACAATGCAGAGCGAATTAAACAAGTGCTCTGTCAGAGGAAAGCATACATTAAAAAAAAAAAAAAATGAGGTGATTCACTTGTGTTAATTTAAACTAAATTATTGCCTGTCCACACCCTGGGCGTAATGAAGCTGATTAACAGAGAATTAAAAGAGGTAAAGTCTCAAAACGATTTAACTCTTCACTTTAAAGGAGCTTAAAGATTAATCCAGAAGACTGGCATCGCACAAACGTGTGTGAGCATTCTTGCAGCTCTCCTGCAGCAACTGGGTTTTCTCCTTGAAGTCTTAACTCACTCCTGTCACCTTCTGGAATTCCATTAAGCATATTTGCTGTCTCCTTAGTAATGCGCTCTCAGGCGGTGTTTGAAATCTCATACTAGCATCCTACGCTGTTTTTCGACCATACTACTGTACATACTTAAATCGATGATATATGCTTTTGTTGAAGCCATCAGCCCACATTGTTTCAACTTAATTTTTCAAATAACTGCATGTAACAGTGGAATTATATTATTGTATATGTGACCCTGGACCACAAAACAAGTCATAAGGGCATTTTCTTTTTTTATACACCATCTGAAAGCTGAATAATTAAGCTTTCCATTGGTGTATGGTTTGTTAGAGATAGGACAATATTTGGCAGAGATACAAAAATCTGGAATCCGAGGGTGCAAAAAAATTAAAATATTGAGAAATTCGCCTTTAAAGTTGTCCAAATGAAGTCCTTAGCAATGCATATTACTACTAATAATACATTTTTTATATTTACAGTAGGAAATTTACAAAATATCTTCATGGAACATGATCTTTACTTAATATCCTAATGAATTTTGGCATAAAAGAAAAATCTTGACCCATATAATGTATTGTTGGCTATTGTCACAGATGTACTGTGTGACTTATGACTGGTTTTGTGGGCCAGGGTCACAAAAATGTATAATTTCTGTAAACATAATAAACATCTTCAAATCAAGAGCTATACATTTATCCATTTTTATTTTGATTATAATTAATGGCTTTAATAAGAGTATAAACTAATCCCATGAAGCATTGCAAATGATATACAGTCTTGTACCTTTGTCTTTTTGTCCGATTTTCAAAAACTTTTTTTTGCTTCAAATAAAAGTGTTGTGAATCACATTGTAGCTGCTTGGTTGAAGACTATTTTAAAATCTCTATGGGTAAAATAGTTACCATCGGAATCGAGGCTACTGAAAAAGAGGGTGGGAACTGTTGGAATCTGTACAACACAGTACAGTATCCCACAATGCAATCAATTTCTAGTATGATGACTGAACCAGAAGCAATATCAGCTGTTTTAACATCTTTCTAACCTCCTTATTTTACCTTTTGATCTGACTGCTAAAAAATTTCCACAAAAAAAAAAAAAAAAAAAAAAACACTGGATGTGACTCGTTGATTTGAACAATTACTTGACAAATTGTTTTATTTTTTTTATTTTTTATATTAAGTGTATCCTGCACAGTATGCCGTATGCCACTAGCTCCTTCCAAACATAGCTTCAGATTAACTACATCTTGACCTCATCGGTTCCCATATGTTGGCTGTGAGACACACAGCAAGCAGCACTTATAAAAGCAAAACCAGCCTTTGTAGAACATAATTAGAAAACTGATGTGATCTATTCATCTATTGCTACTTTAGTTTAGTACACACATTTCCCTGATTCATCCTCTGATAGCAGCTTAAAATAGCCATGTCCCCATTAGGAAAAAAGATCTGGGCTTTTGGAAATAATGTTACTCGTGTTATCATACTTAAGCAAGAAACTGGGTTTCCAACATGGATACTGGGCAAAAGAAGCAATTTAAAGACACTGTCAAGCCTCACCACAGACAGGCCACATGTCTCCAGCTACACAACATGAAATGATCTCCGACAGTGCAGTGAACGAACAACTCTGAAAGTCTATATATAGATCTGCCAGGGAGAGAGAACAGGAGAGGCCACGTGTGTTCGAGGGAGTGTGTGGTATGCTGGGAAGGGTAAGTCATGTGTAA
>CM031960.1:877500-905000 GCA_018749465.1 Paracanthobrama guichenoti | reverse complement strand
AAAAAAAGTATCATTCAGTTTAAAAACAAGTATGGGATATTAAAAATGTTGTGCAATAATTATTTATAAATATTGTAAGTATTATGTATTGTAAGTATAGTAGGATTTGTATTATTTAGAAAATTATATAATTATTCAATAAATGTATTATTATTTAGAAATTATTATTAGAAAAAAATTCTAAGTTTGGTGAATGAGATCTGCTGTATTATTAAACTACACTTTAACATTATTATTACAATTATTGTTATTTGTGAAAAGTTTTTAAATTCTGGGATATTTTCTCAATTAAAATCAATCATAATTGTGTGCATTAGGGTCACTGAAGCCAAGAAGGATGAACTCTTGTCAAGCACATGAACACATTTACTTTGGGGTCCAAAAGTCTGAGACCACAAGTGAAAATGCTTCTATTATGCATATTGTTCATTTAATACAAATTATTCAACTAGCAAATTATATTATCAACATAACCATTTGACTGAAAAGTTGATTTGAAAATATATATATACACATTCCTATTCATTTCAAGACTTTTCTTAGTTTCCTTGTTTCCGTCTTTAAATAGAAATCCCAGAATCAACGTGGTCTCAGATATTCAGACACTGTACATGGTTCACAGCTTCTTTGGATTAAGCAGAGGTGACTGGAAGTTGAACTACTAGAAGCTTAGACAGGCATGAAGCAATGAGCTAATCAGGACAAGCCGACTGTTTCTGTACCTGGTGCCTTGTGTGTGAGTTCCGTCGTCCACGACTATGAGAGAAGGACAGCAGAATGACAGGACAGAGAGCCAGAGAGTGAGAGAGCAGAAAAAACAGAGAGAAAGAGGCGATCCCCAGGTTATTTGGTCCAAGCACTACAAGCCACCAATGACAGCCTAAAATAACATTATTAGTCTTTCAATGACACCATTAGCTCCAGCCTCACAGAGAGAAAAAGAGGGGGTGTGCTGACACAACATTGAATGCTATTATCCAATAACTTTCTTCATCAAAATTGTACCCATAAATTTTGCATCTAAACTTAAAATATAGGTAAAGTTAGTTCACCCAAAACATCTGTCATCATTTACTCATTTACTTATGTCATTCCAAAACTTTTTTCCATGGAACACAAGAAAATAAACAAAAAAGAACACACTGTTCTCCATTCATCAAAAGTGAAGTCAGAAGCTCTCAAACTCCAAAAGTGATGCACCCTAGAAGTGACATAAAACTGTCCAATATGACCTTGGATCGTAAGTCAGTTTGATGTGCCAAACAGACTGAAATTGAAGTTGTTATATGCTGAAAAACAATATTTAAGGCAATGTCATTGGTTCTCATCTTTCATAACTTCTAGATTTGCCAAGTTTGAAAATGCAGAGAAGTTAAATTTAGCGCTAATGCTTTGAGAAAGATTTTCAATGAATAATGACTCAAAGGTATTGTATAGGTGAGTCCCAATTTGTGTACTTATGCTGTTTTGTAGTATAAATAGTGTGATTATGCACTACACTGAAGTAAGTGTTTACACTAAAAATTCCAAAGAGAACAATTGCATTTGAGTACATAGTGCACAGTGTATAGTGCTTTCATTTGGGACAGAATATATGACTTCAGAAGCCTTAGAATATCTTTCACTGCATGGAAAAAGAGCAGCATTATCATTCTAGAACATTCTACAATATTATTTTTGTGTTCCACAGAAGAGAAAAACTCAGGAACGGCATGAGACAGATTTCTTCTTCTTTTTTTAGGTGAACTATCCCTTTAAGAGGCTTTCATGATGCCCTGAAGCAACTGGGTGAATGTTGATGCCTGAAGCTCACTTCATCTCCATCACCTTGCTTTATGTGTACACACACCCACACATACCCCCGTTTCTGCTCTGTTTAAAACCCTTCCCCAGCCATAATGATCAGTCAAGTAGAAGCAAGTAGCCGTGGATCATTATGGCTTCAAGCGGCGGTATTCAGTGCAGGTAGTACAGTACCCAAAGCTCTAAGTACCTTAACAAATGACTCCAAATTGCCATTAAACAGCTTAACGTTAAATACAGAGCGTGGCCTGGGCCTCTGTGTGCCAAACGGTTTAGGAGGAAGACTGGGAGGCCTATAAAGAGATGTTTACACTTTTAATCTTGAATATGCTCTGTAAGCCTTACCACTAATGAGTTCATATCTCACACAGTTTATGGAACAACATTGTGGTGGACATGTGATTTTAGGTTATTTGGGGTAAGCTCCCATTGTGCCTAGCACAGTGATCTGCACATGCCAATATCCTGTTCATAAACTTCACTTCCACCGCACATCAAAGGTCATGGAAATGGCAAGTCTGCTGGAAACAGCAGGAGGTGGGAGTGAGAGAGATGTCCAAGCACAAAATCTTTTGGCTTGTCTTGGGGAGAACACATGGGGTTATACCAGAGTTCATTCAGAGTATACCTGAGTTAATTTCAATATCAGAATGCAGCTCTTGTTATGATAGAATTGATGCTATGTCCTTAATGGATCTATAACTGGCATGTGCAACAACATGTTTAAGACTGCTTAACATTGAAAGAAAATAAAAAAGGGTTATATGTAACTGCAATCAGTTCAGTTCACTCGTGTCTCTTACTCAATAGGAAAGCTTTGTATGTGCTCTCAAACTGTAAGATTTCTGAGGGAGGCTGAATCTAAAGAGCACTATTAGTGCAAAGCATTGTGGGGAGGAACCCCGGGGAAGATTGCTGCATGAACATATGGTGAATTATGGCAGAGAGCAGACACAAGCATCTGGTCTACTGTTTCGATCTGATCTGTATATGTACTTTTATCTATTTAACTTTCAGGTTTCAAGTGCTTTTAGACAGACAGAACAACAGACAGAAATATAGAATTAGCAATAGAAAGATTGATGATCAGAACAAAAGAACAATAGACAACTACAGAGAGAATGACATATTGATAGAAGGATGCATAGAACGAAAGACAGAACAACTGATAGAAAGAATGATAGGATGACAGACAAAACAGACAGATATATAGAACTACAGATGAAATGAGAGATAGAATGATAGAGCAAATATCACAACAAATAGAAAGACAAATAGAATGATAGAACAACTGATAGATATGACAGCTAGAATAATATAGCAACAGACAGAATGATAGACAGACAGACCGACAGAACACTAGAATGACAGATTGAATGAAAGAAGGATGGTAGAATGATAGAACAAATAATAGAAAGATTGATAGAAGAAAAGAATGATAAAATGAACAACAGAATGACAAATGAAAGAACAGGCAGACAGAAGATGGATGGATGGATGGATGGATGGATGGATGGATGGATGGATGGATGGATGGATGGATGGATGGATGGATGGATGGATGGATGGATGGATGGATGGATGGATGGATGGATATAACTAATGATAGATAGACTGACAGAACAAAATAATGATAAAATTAACAACAGAATGATAAATAAAATGAAAGAACGACAGGCAGAACTACAGAATGACAGATAAAACGATAGAATGATAAAATGAATGGATTAGACAGACAGACAGATAGATAGACGGATGGATGGATGGAGATAGATAGACAGACAGACAGACAGACAGATAGACAGATAGACAGATAGACAGATAGACAGATAGATAGATAGAGACTAACATAACATAATATTATATGACACCTTGCAGAAGATACCAAACAAGACAAACTGAATTTTTTTTTTTTTTACCTTGTAGTCGCATATTCAGGTCGGTAACCTGAGGGAGAAAGAGAGAAAGAGAGAGAGAGAGAATATGACAATACAGTTCTTCAGAGGCCCAGGGGAGGCTTTCGTTTATGCTCAGTAAAGCACATACAGCCAGCCATCTGTCTGGAACTGGACATCCACACACATACACCTTTAGGACATTGTTACGTTTTGTAAAGAAAATCTACATTTCCATTGCAGTAGCAGCTGAAGAGTTTTAGCTACAGGTACCCGTTAAGCTATAAAAATATTTCATCAAAGTGCCAGAATACAGCAGGCAGACTACTGCCTACATCTTTAAAAAACAGACACGGTTGATTTTAGGCCAGGGAAAATGGCTCCTGACAGCTTTGTTGATCCCACCCACACAGCGTTCACTCAAAGGCCCCTAACAGCAGAATCTGCAGTGTTCACAACACAAGACTGAAATGCCCCGGGCTCCAAAACATGAAGAGGCAACATGATGAGCAGATTTACACATGATGAGGGAATTATAATCCTTCATACTATCACAATTAATTAACATGAGGTTAATACAAGGTTGCATCACCCACATGAGCAGCAGTGTGTCATGAGCATCTTCCTGCTGGCTTCTACTGGCTAAGAGGATTATGATCCAAATGTGTTATAAAGTATCTTCATCATTAATTGTGTACTTTCAGTTTAAAGTGCTGACCCTATGTTGGAAGGAAGGAAGAAAGAAAAAAAGAGAGAAAGGCAAACAATACCATCACCAAGGGTCCTCTTCAGTAGATCATGCTTTGCCTGGAGCTTAGTGATGAGATTGCTGCCCTCCAGATACTCGCGGAACTTCTGTGAAGAGACACAATTGACAGCAGGATAATTTAAGCGCAGAATCAGAATTAACGTTTTTTTACAACATTAAATAATTACATTAAAATTAAATACAAATAAAAAACCACCACACACACACACACACACACACACACACACACACAATACGTTAGTGTTGTTCACATTATGGGCTTTTTCTATGGGCAATTATTAAGGGCTGCACAATTAATCGAATTTCTAATCACGATTACGGATGCCACAATTATGTAATCGCTCAAAGTGATTACAAAAAAAAAAAAATCCACTTATATTATTCTGCATGCTTAAGAGGTCTTTAGAGCATGTTATGTTGTGACAGTAGTATGCCGACTGGTCGAATGCACATGAAATAGCACCCGTCATTTTTAAAAAGCTGTGCACACAGCCTATATGAACTAACGATATGATTCGCGATATAGAGAAGTTTTATCCAAGGCTCAGCTGTATTTATAAGGTATAATTCACCCAATAAAGTAAACTCAGTCATCATGTACTCACCCTCATGTTGTTTCGTTTAATTTCTAAACACAAATGAAGATATTCTTTATAAAACCTGAGAGATTTCGGTCCCTCCATTTAAAGTCCATTCCTCTCAAACTTAAAAGATCCAATAAATGTCATACAGGCATCGTAAAAAAAACGAATCGAGTGTCTAATCCAAATCCAAATCCACGACACGCATACTGTAGTAAACACGGATGTTCAAATGCTTGTGAGACGTGCAAAAACAAAATGACAGTGAGTAAATGCAGAATTAACATTTTTGGATGAGCTAAACATTTACAGTTTGGGAATAGTCATTTTGACAAGCTTTCTTGCAATTAGAACTGTGACTGATTGCATTGATCATCTGAAGCGCACGCGCTGCCGGGATGACACTCCTCAAAGTCAAAGCGCAAACATCATTTAAATCACCAGATCAAATTTGGTTTTAGTAGTATGATAATTCAAAGCATTTTAGATGGTATATTCTTATATGTATAGTGCATTAATAGCGGGAGAGGTGGGACATAGCGAGCACCAGGAGAGAATCTGCCTGCATTGAAAGAGTGAGTAATGCGAGAGTAATGCGAGAGGGGAAAAAAATGAAAGTTTACGGAGTTTCAGTGACTTTACTACATTAAACGACTATATATAATGTTGAATATAATGTATAATGATGCAATAGGGGAATATTTGAGGGTCCTGATAATAATAATAATAATAATTTAATAAAAAAGTACATATCGTATCGTGAGTTAGAGTATCATGATTTATATCGTTACACCCCTAGTATGAAGCTATTCAAAACATCATTCAATGTAAATTGTGATAATCATATATTTAATAATCGCAATTACAATTTCAAAGGAATAATTGACAATTATGATTTTTGTCATAATCGTGCAGCCCTAAAACGCACACAAGCGCACACAACCGGCCAAAAGAATGCAATTAAAAATAAAGAATATTTTTGTTTTTGATGCTCTCTTTTGAGACTCTTATGCTTAAAATTTTTAAATGCAATTTCTTCCTAAATTTTCAGCATCTTTAGCTGATTTGGTGCTCAAGAAACATTTATTATTATTATTATTAATTTTGAAAACAGTTTTAGCTGCTTAATATTTTAGTGGAAATCGTGAAACTCCCATACAAAACCAAAAATGGAAAACATTTTTAGGAATTAATACTTTTATTCAGCAAGGACATATTAAATCGATGAAAAGCGAGAGTAAAGTTATAATGATATAAAATATTTATATTTCAAATGAATGCTGTTCACTGAACTTTTTATTCATCAAAGAATCCTGAATTTTGTTTTTTTACTGTATCAAGGTTTCCACAAATATATTAATCAGCAATAACTGTTTTTATTGATAATTATAAGTACCATTATTCATAATTGAGCACCAATAATAAATGAAAACCAGTTGCAATAATATTTGACAATATTGTTTTTACTGCATTTCTGACTATGCAGTCTTGGTGAGTATATGAGGCTTCTTATACTTTTAACCAGTAGTGTGTAGTGTATGTTATTAAAACACGATTGTTTTTTGGGGTTTTTTCATCGTTCGACATGACCTTGTTATAATGCATAGTTCAAAGGTGAAACATTTTTATTTAAATAAAGAAACTGTTTATTTTATGAAACACAAATTGCTCAATTCTGCTATATATCCTAATCGTTGTTAACATGTATTCGTTACTTAATGAGCGCATTGTTTCTGCCTTGAATTAATACACTGTTTAAATGAATACTTTGTTAGCTAACCGTGTACATTCCTGAAATACAAAATTTGGACAGTCACCTCTGATAACAGAAAGTTGATAACAGAAAAACCTGACCTAAATTGTAATGTAGACACTGAACCGAATTGTAATGCATTTTCTGTAAAGCTGCTTTGAAACGGTATGTATATTGTGAAAAGCGCTACACAAATAAATGTGAATTAAATTTAAATTGACCATAAAATAGAACTGCTCCGTCTCCTGTTGGTTGGCGCGTCTCTTGGCGATGCTCGGCTTGCTGAGGTAGGTTTCCGACACAGTGGACTTGACCGATTCAGTGGAGCGGCTGTGATGGAAACATTCCGACACGTCATAGTCCTCGATGGTCACCATGTCTTGGATGGTAGTGAGAGTGGCCTCTGAGGTCTTCTTGATCTGAAATAGGAGAACATTTTTAGAAGGAATAGGGATGCCACAGTCATACGATAGCGATAGCAACTAGTATTACAGTACAGTTTTACAGGGACAATCCAATTCAATTTCATTCCAGAATACTCCTATGTCTATTGATAAGAATGTGAGAGAACAAAAGCGCTAGAATAACATTATACACCAAATAAGAGACCAAATAAGGGGTTTTCCTCTGACCGTCCCTGCTTGACATGTGCTCTGTGACTAATAGCAGGCCTTGAGCAAGACACTAGACCAAAAGAAATCAATTTAAAGCGAGGGGAGAGGAAGATGACCCAAGGGAACATCATTCATTTGATGGCCTTGAGGATTCATTTCTGTACCTTTCTAGTGTCAGAACATTATCATAGATATGCAACATTATCATACAATTACAAATGTCTGGAACTGTATATACCAAGAGGGATGTATTGCAAAGTGCATTGCTATAGACCAGTGAAAGGCTTCAATTAATAAAATAAACAATATAAATCCACTTTTTGCAATGCTTTAATTATCATCCTTCAGGGGTATTTCAGCAAATACTGATATATGATTAGCTCTGATTCATTTTATTATTTAATCAGCATATCATGTAAATGAACCCAATTATAATATTTAATCAATTACCAGACCTAATTAAAACATAATAATATAACCACATAAAATGGTGAAAGGGAGATGCCATAATGGGATGGGATAAAAATAAAAAATAAATAAAAAGATGGGGAAAAGATGTTGAAAGCTGGTGCAATTGCTCAGTGGAAGTATTTGTTCACCTGCTGAAAGAATCTGCACAGCATGAAAGAAATTTCACTCACACTGACATGCTCTCACATACACAGAGTTTGGAAAGCAAGCATAGCCTTTTCTGTTTGCACAAGCAATGTAATCATCTTGCACAACGCTATAAAACATACATATACAGTACACAAATAGAAAATACCTGTTTCCATCCACCTATTTTGGGATACTGCACAAAAAATAAAAAAATCTGGATGGAAACTAAGATGAGCATAAATTCTAAAAATCCACATAAAAAAAAAAACAAACAAAAAAAAAAACATATGTGCTCAAGTTAAGTGGATCCTTTTTAACTCACTAAAAAGACATGCACATAAACTACGATTAGGAGTGCACGATTATGACAAATCATAATTGTTGATTATTCCCTTGAAATTGTAATTGCAATTATTAATTACGATTATCACAATTTACATTGAACGATGTTTTGAATGGCTTATACCATTGTTTGAAGCAACTGTATGCCATATTTTTATATGAAAATAAGCTGAAAACTGTCTTCCTGATTTTTAAGGGGTTCAAGCCCCTTTGTAATTGTAAGGATTTTTATTATTATTTTTTATTGCTTTTCTACAGCATTAAGCCTCAATTGTCAACTACACTCACCTAAAGGATTATTAGGAACACCATACTAATACTGTGTTTGACCCCCTTTCGCCTTCAGAACTGCCTTAATTCTACGTGGCATTGATTCAACAAGGTGCTGAAAGCATTCTTTAGAAATGTTGGCCCATATTGATAGGATAGCATCTTGCAGTTGATTGAGATTTGTGGGATGCACATCCAGGGCACGAAGCTCCCGTTCCACCACATCCCAAAGATGCTCTATTGGGTTGAGATCTGGTGACTGTGGGGGCCATTTTAGTACAGTGAACTCATTGTCATGTTCAACAAACCAATTTGAAAGCTTTGTGACATGGTGCATTATCCTACTGGAAGTAGCCATCAGAGAAAGCCTGCACAGTGGTAACAAGGCATGATGGATCCATGTTCTCATTCTGTTTACGCCAAATTCTGACTCTACCATCTGAATCTCTCAACAGAAATCGAGACTCATCAGACCAGGTAACATTTTTCCAGTCTTCAACTGTCCAATTTTGGTGAGCTCATGCAAATTGTAGCCTCTTTTTCCTATTTGTAGTGGAGATGAGTGGTACCCGGTGGGGTCTTCTGCTGTTGTAGCCCATCTGCCTCAAGGTTGTGTGTGTTGTGGCTTCACAAATGCTTTGCTGCATACCTCGGTTGTAACGAGTGGTTATTTCAGTCAAAGTTGCTCTTCTATCAGCTTGAATCAGTCGGCCCATTCTCCTCTGACCTCTAGCATCAACAAGGCATTTTCGCCCACAGGACTGCCGCATACTGGATGTTTTTCCGTTTTCACACCATTCTTTGTAAACCCTAGAAATGGTTGTGCGTGAAAATCCCAGTAACTGAGCAGATTGTGAAATACTCAGACTGGCCCGTCTGGCACCAACAACCATGCCACGCTCAAAATTGCTTAAATCACCTTTCTTTCCCATTCTGACATTCAGTTTGGAGTTCAGGAGACTGTCTTGACCAGGACCACACCCCTAAATGCATTGAAGCAACTGCCATGTGATTGGTTGATTAGATAATTGCATTGATGAGAAATTGAACAGGTGTTCCTAATAATCCTGTAGGTGAGTGTATACATTGGTTTGGTTTCTTCTTAAAATAAAAAAATATATAAATATGCATTGCATTATAATGTTATACAAAAACTAAAACAATAGAAAAACCCTTAAGATAACCTGTAGAAAGAGCATGCAGAATAAAGTAAGTGGACTTTTTTTTATTTTTTTTTATTTTTTTTATTCCGCCTTTGGACGATTATGTAATTGTGGCATCTGTAATTGTAATCATAATTAGAAGTTCGATTAATTGTGCAGCCCTAACTATGATGTCCACATTTACCAAATAAATCCCTCAATGTCCAAAAAAAAAAAAAAAATCCCCAAAAGAGGATTTGATTTGAATAGCTAGACTAACCAACAGAGCAATTTTATTGCACAACATCACAAATGTTAGTTTGGTCATCCCGAAATGCCTGAGCCAAGAACTGTCATCAAAATTGTTGGGTATAATTAACTCCCAGAACCGTCTCGCACAATTGCGTTCCCAAATACCAGGCATCCGCCTCCGAATGCAAGATAACATGACAGCATTTATTGCGTTTCATCTGCACACTCTATGATGCACACTTTATGATGTACGAAAAAAAGAGGCACAGTGGCCTCCCCAATTTCAGCAACTTCCATTTTTATTTCCCTGAAAGTGATGATTTTTTTTGTCATTCAACCACAGTGAGTAACACCACCACACAGCATCATGCGACATAAAACCATGGTAGTTTCATCACACAGTGAGCTCATATCTCGCATTGTCCCATTCAGTCTAAATCATTCCTCAAATCAATGCAGTATGACATACAAGTCAACGGAAACCAACAGTCACACCTAGATCCAGGTCACTGTTCCACTTGTTATTCATCGCCTGATGTGGGAACTTGAAACACTAAGAGATTATCAATTTTAAGCCTGTTTTATGCCATTAATCTGTCTGTGGTTTGGTTTTGGCGAGGGCCTTTATGGATGATATGCCACACCTGTTTTATAGGATGTTGTTTACTGGGAAAGTGAACCTCAGTTCAAGACAGATAGGTTACACAGAGGTAGACTGAGTGAAGGGGGATGGGAAGAGCTCAGTTTCAAGCACATGAAAGCAGTCAAAATGAAATGACAAGGAAAATGTGAAGTAGTATCTTTAAAGTCAACATGACTTGGATATATGTCATAACAGGGAAGAAAAGACAAATCACAACTTCTGTTTTATGCCAACTTTAATACTGCTTGAAAAACCTTCAGATTTTTTTAAACCTTAGGTGGCTAAAGACATGAATCTTAAATCTTATCTTAATAAAGATAAACTATACTTCAGCTGATTTAAAAAAAAAAACTCAGCTAAGCACTACTTTCACAGTGTGTAGTTTGAAATACTATTTAGTGTGCATTACTTATAAAATAATACAAATATAATTTTATTCATAATGACATTCTAAAAATTAGACATTAAATGATACGGAGAACAGTGGCAGGCTGGATTGGAAAAGTTACCCAAGCCAAATTCGAACCTAATCGCCTGTATACAAGTGATACCACTAACCTGTCAGAGTATGCATACTACCTGCCAGGTCACATCTCACCCGAATAAGTTGGCAAAACTTCAAAAAAAAAAAAAAATCAGTTGCCTCAAATTTTTTAAGCCAAGAAATTTAAAGTTTAAGTAAGCAGAAATTGCAGATTTTTATTTGAATTGCTCTGAACTTGAAATATTTGAGTAAGCTAATTCAAACATTTAACTTAAAAATATCATGTAATCTCACATTTTTAGTAGTGGAAACTTGACTAGCTAATTCACTAAATGCCACCTTGCTAATTGGTTTCACAATGCTTTGGTAGCATCAGTATAGCATAGCACTTGCTGAATGAGGACAGCAATATAATACATTTAACATATATCTGTTCTCAAACTAGGCTCATAATACACTCGTTGCCATGATGGTAACCCTACAAAAAAAACAACATAACAGAAACTCTTCTAAACTAGCATAACAAAACATTAAACACTATTAAACATAATATAACAATTTTGACATGTACTGTCCCTTTTGAGTGTCATGGTAAAGCATGCTGGGAAATATAAATCACAGCCCAGTTTTGGTTAAATTTAAGTTAGTCTAAATTAAGTTCATAAAACTCAAAACAATGAAACAATTCAGATTACTTACAATGTGTCAATTTTGAGAACACAAAAAGAAAAAAAAGCTCTAAATACTCATAAAAGTTCATTTGTTTTTTGAGCGTTAGGATTTACAGTGTAGGTCTCTTATAAAGCAATGAGTCATTATGCATTATAAGTTTTACAAAAACATTTATTGTTTGGAAATGCCGATTTGCTGATCAATTCCATTATCACCAGTATTTCTGACCATGTGATCTGTAAGGTTGATGAACAAGCTACTCGGGAGTAATAAAATGGCACTGAGCAAAGATGATATTTTGGCACACTCTGGCAATCAGCATTAGCACTAACAGAAGGGCCCGAAAATCATTACAAAGGCACCAAAGAGGGCCGCAATCAGACAATCAGTGCTTCACACAGCAGCAGGAGAAGTGCACAGATCTCCCAGCGTTTGATGTGCCTCCCAGAGGTTTATCGCCAGCAAAACAAATAGACACTTCCTACGGAGAACTGAGCAGTGCCTTAGTGGGGTTTTAATGTTTGATGTGAATAGAATATATTCATTGGAGAGGGAAAGGAGGGCGAGACAGAAAGTCAAGAGATAACTCTGTCAATTCTCCTCTGAGAACTCCAATCTCACCCTAATCTCTACAGCAAACACTATTTACATTATTCAATTATGAGCTTGAAGAATGAAAAAAAAAAAAAAAAGAAGAGCTGACAGCTGGATAAAAATGAAAGGATGAAGCAGGAAGCTCTAACTGACAGACATATTCTTCCTTTGTGTCTGATAAAGGTGCGTTTGAGGATGAGGCGAAGCTAAATGGTTTACAACAGTTACACTATAATGAAGTATTCATCAGGTCATTTCTTTTATCTTCTAATGCAGTGAAGGTTTTAGGAAACAGCTGCACAAAAACATAACACTGTATCCAGTATCCTGTGAGGTTCCTCACAGACCTTGTGTCTGATGTCAAAAAGATGCTTTAAGCCATCTGGAGAAACCAGGAAGTGACCTCAAATCCTCTTGCTGTGTGCTTCCGCTTCCTTTCAGCCTGATGAGTTTAACACTTGTCATTTAGCACAAGTTCTTGATATTTATGTAATGTACACATCATTTTTATATCAGTGTTTGCATACTTTAATCTGGACATTTTTTATATTTACCCCCAGGGCATTATTTACCTTTATAGAGGCTAGTTTATTTTTGATCAATACATTTCTTTGAAAAATGTATTGATCAAAAAGTTCTACTGTGATCTTTGTTTGGAACCATGCTTGTTGGTGAAATAGAATAGTAACTGAATATTAACTATTTGTTTATTGAACAATAAAAATCAAATGTAATATTTGCAATCATGATAATATTCTGCAAAACAGCTCCTTTGGTCGTGTTGTTACACAAATATATCATATGTTATATAAATAAAACATTTAGAATTTTTCTGTTTCTTCTGTGAGTTTCTTTATGTGTGCTATTATGCTCATTTGTTTTGATGAAAGTTCCATGAAAGTCTCTCACAAAGAGACAAGCGACCTTCAGCACAACCTTGTTACGAGAAATACACTATCCATTATCATTCACTGTTTACACCGAATGTAATAAAATAAGAATCATTCTAACGTTTCGATGCTTCCCTAGTTACTTTTTAATCACTGAAGTTTTAATCCGGTAAGGCAAGTAAAATTCTCTTTAGACCCTTTCGCACCGGGCCGTTCTAGAACTTAGTTATAGGTTATATAATTAGCCACCAGGGCAGTTCCCCAAGAACTAAATGTTCCCCTAGGGCCATTTTCCTGGTTGTATTACCAGTAGGAACTACTGCACGCTTGTTGTTTTGACTTTTATTTTGAAGGCACGGCACGCCACTGAGAATGCCAGAGCCTAAGCACACAGCGCTCCCATTCTCCGCCTTCATTAGTTTAAGATCTATTTAACAGTCCTGTCTAATACGTTATTAGATAGAACTGTTATACAAAGAATGTAGATAGAAAATGAAATTGTATTAGTGTTTGCAGTGTGGTTGATGTCCAATGTCGCTAGCTGAGCAAAAATACATAATCATGCTTCATTTGGTCCCTCAAAGTTGCGTTGGATTTTCTCCTTAGCGTAAAGGTTGAGAGATCCATCTATTACTGTTTTCCATGTTCGTAGAGTTAGTACATGGAGTAAATATATAGGCTATAATCTGTGTGTATACAGCTTTTTTTTTTTTTTTTTAAATGGCGGGTGGTGGCGTTTCATGCACATTTAGACAATCAGCGTACACTTATTCCTACAGTGTTCCTATTGTGCTGGGTTAGACCCTTCTCTGAAATAGGAGCTAATTTAGTGCCTGGCAAAAGGAGTTCCTAGAACTAAAATCGTTTCCAGTTCCTGCAATGTGAACACACCAAAAAATGGGCACTTCCACCATTAGTCCTAGGAACTATGAAAAGGTTCCTCCGGTGCTAAAGCCCCTTTTCACTTGCCCCTTCAAAGAATCCACTTGTCCCGGACAAGCATTAAAGTCGAGCCCTGCAGAGGAAACTAAGGGTTTAAATACACAGACAGAGTAAGCAACAGAACTAAGAACAGGTGAGGAACTAATGACTAACTATGGAAACTAATAATGACCAGGAACACAGGCAAAACAAATCCAAAACACAATGAAACTAAACAGAACTAAACATAACCCTGACAGTAAGATGCAAAATTTGGATTTTCCTTCTTTTAAATGTTTCATGAGTCACTTTCATTTTTTACAGCGACTGATATTCATGCTACAACCTGCAACATTTCAGTTAGCTGGACATTTTTCCAGAACCGTTTAGCTTCCATGACAACACTGACAGTGGCCTGAGCAATCGTTCTTCACAGCAGATGATTTATCAGCTCTTTCTGGGGAAAACCCACAAAGGACTGTAGCAACTGCCTGGAGCAACAATATTCATACAGAACTGACCAGTTCCAAAGCTGCGTTGAATATTGTAGATAGATCTGCCTAACCTACATAACAAGTTATGTCAAATTTGTGCAGGAACAACAATATACATTTTTATTACAAGGACATACTCAATCCAATTTTGTCTGTCAAAACTGAGAAAAAAGAATCATGGTAGAGAAATAACAGAAAGGAGATAAGAGAAGAGGGCAGTTGTAAGACACTCGTTCATTTAAGATGGACATGATAAGGCCAAGCAAAGCAAAGCTACTCATCTTCCTGACCGAGTGTTTTTTTTTATCCGGCAGCATCCCAAGCATTCGACTTAAAAACTGATTAAAATGTTGCAGCCTTGGAGAAGAGATAATAAAATGTGAAAAGACAGAGACAGTCTGAAGGAAGACGGTGTCACTGAGAGAAGCTTCTCTGTGCGTCACGCGGGTTATCTGGAGGACAGTGAAAACTCTGCAGGGAGGAAAAAAACTATTTCTTGTAAGTCCTCCCAAAGCCTCTTTTACGATCAGCTCCTGCCAACTCAATTAAGCAAACACACTGCAAAGCTGTCTCGCTCTAATGCAACAGGAAGATATGGGTTGTGTGCTCCTGGACTAACTTATTAAACAAGATTTTCAAATTCAATTATGCAGTTGAAATGAACAAAACCATTTCAGCCCTGGTGATCATCTGATGCAATTGTTATTTAGCAGATGCTTTACAACCCAAAGTGAACTGCACGCTAATTTCTCGGAAAGTCTTAAAGGTGAAGTATGTACGAACCCAGTTTATTGTTCACTGACTACTATTAGTATGCCATTTATGGGTTATCTCGCCCTAAGGTTTAAACACTGAGCCCCCCGCAGGCACCATTCCAAACACTGAAAGCAGTCGTCACAGATCCGTCAATCTCTTTCCAGCTCAACCTATAGTGAGAGCTTGGGGCGTGACCAGTGGGTGTTTAGCTGGTGTGGGGTCATGACTGCCGTGTTACATGGGAAATTCAAAAAAATTCAGCTTTGGTTACAGAAGTGCATGCCGAAATTTGCTTAAACGGGTCATGAACACATCAAAAAGAATGGGCGTACTACAATAGACGGAATACCATGCAGCATCATCATGCACCAGTTCAGAAAGACAAATGTACCAGTTTATAATGTTTACTTCATAATGTTACTCAAATAGTTATGGCGTGTCTTGTCAAAAAAAAAATGTGTCCGATGCAGATATGTTGGATGGGTTAATTATAAGCGAGATGCTCATGTTTAATATGTACTTTTGTTGGAAATGGCCTACTTTTAACTGTTGAGACATGCCTTCACAAGCACCCTGAGATGTTGATCTGAGATGTTTGAGTTGGGGATGGCGTGATGCACAAAATATTCTTTATTTTTAACTGGTGCCACTAGAGTAGCAGAAACTTCATACTTCGTTTTTAAGAGCTCAAGCGCATAAAAGTGGCAGCTCAGGTAGGGCCCTATGAAATTGGTTTTATTTTTTCCCGCTTTCATTTTACTGGATTTTTTTCTCATTTTAATTTTTCTGGGTTCCGTTTTAATGGTAATAAATCAAAAAGCATACCTAATTAAATGAAATAATGAAACTTACACAATTTAACATCAATTTATTAAAAGTTTAACAAAAAAATATTTCTAGGGCCCTATGAAATCCATTTTGTTTTCCTAAATTCTGTATTTCCCCCCATTTTAATATTTCTGATTCCGTTTTAATGGTTTAGTGAAATTTTAATAACCAAAACATATGTCTAATATATTGAGTTAATTAAACTTTTATTGATTTATTCAATTGTTTTTACAATAATAGAGCCCTATGATGTTTTATCTTTTCAAAAGTTATAATTCCCTGTTTAATACAAATTTATTATAAAAAAATATGTTGGTAATCAAATGAAGTGAAAAAAAAAAACATTGAATTATCTTTTAAAATGTAATCAAATGAAAAATTAACAATTCCTTTTATTTATTTATTTTTGCAAACAACTACTGCACAACAGAAGTACATACTGTACAATAATATATTTCTGTCACAATCCCTTAAAGCTAAACCAAGGTTTTTTTTGAAGACCTTTGAGTTTCTGGGTGAACATGATATGAGGATAGTTTACTCTAATAAATTTCTGCGACATTCCACATTTTACTGTAAATTCCATTTTTATGACAGAATTACGTGATTCAGTCCGTGTTTTCGGCACTGCAGAAATCATAGGGGCCTATATAGATAAGAGGGACTTGGCTAAAACTGGTTGCAAATGTCATTTTGAACTACTTTACATTTCCAGCAGCACTTTGATGACCTTACCTCTTCGTTCTCGATCTTTAGGGTGGCCAGACGGGACTGCAGCTGCTGGAACCTCAGGAGGAGCTCTGCCTGCACAGGAGGTTGGGCCGTGATCTGACACACCTGGAAAATAAAACAAAGACTTCCAATTACAAGAAAGCAAGATGACAACTGCCATTAGAGAACCTGCTCTTATAGAGCATAGCTCCCTAAAGGAGGAAACTCAGATTCAAACAAATAACCAACACCTGGCACAAGCATTATAACTGACTCTTATGAAGCAAAACCCTAGTTGCTTTCATTGACCAAGAGAGTACAGGCATGACCACAAAACAACAGGTTGTAAACCTTGCGCAGACATGATATCAGTGACAAAATGGCCAATTAGTGAGAATAAATCCAATAAACACTCTCTAAAAACAGCTTGAGGCTGAGAAATGCAATATGATTTGCTCTCAGCGCTCAGCGTAAACACCACGCTGCCAGCTGAGACTCAATAAAAGAAGGATATGAAGCAATCCTGACCGCATATAATTCAGAATTTCATTAAGATGCTTTTCTCCATTCGGTATCCTGTATGATCTCATGCGCTTCACCACGGCCAGAGACAAGATTAACGTGGGGGTAATGGATGGGCCAGTGGATGGGAGCTGCATGTTAAAATGAAACATAACGTCTGCTTAAAGGTTATTTGGAAGGTGAAGGGTGTTGGGTCAGTCCTACTATGCAGTACATATTCATGTCTATCACATATACATTCAAAAGTCTGGGGTCAGTAAAACATTTTTTTACTAACTTTATTCAGTGAGGATGCTTTAAAATAATTAAAAGTGACGGTAAATACATTTATAATGTTACAAAAGATTTCTATTTCAAATAAATGTACTTTTGACCTTTATATTCATCAAAAAATTCTGATACTATAGCACAACTGTTTTCAACATTGATAATAAGAAATGTTTCTTGAGCACCAAATCAGCATATTAAAATGATTTCTGAAGGATCACGTGACACTAGTAATGACGCTGAAAATTCAGCTCTGCCATTAAAGGAATAAATTACATTTTAAAGTATATTAAAATAGAAAACATTTATTTGAAATTGTGACCATAATATTAATATACACTCACCTAAAGTACTATTAGGAACACCATACTAATACTGTGTTTGACCCCCTTTCGCCTTCAGAACTGCCTTAATTCTATGTGGCATTGATTCAACAAGGTGCTGAAAGCATTCTTTAGAAATGTTGGCCCATATTGATAGGATAGCATCTTGCAGTTGATGGAGATTTGTGGGATGCACATCCAGGGCACGAAGCTCCCGTTCCACCACATCCCAAAGATGCTCTATTGGGTTGAGATCTGATGACTGTGGGGGCCATTTTAGTACAGTGAACTCATTGTCATGTTCAAGAAACCAATTTGAAATGATTCAAGCTTTGTGACATGGTGCATTATCCTGCTGGAAGTAGCCATCAGAGAATGGGTACATGGTGGTCATAAAGGGATGGACATGGTCAGAAACAATGCTCAGGTAGGCCGTGGCATTTAAACAATGCCCAATTGGCACTAAAGTGTGCCAAGAAAACATCCCCCACACCATTACACCACCACCACCAGCCTGCACAGTGGTAACAAGGCATGATGGATCCATGATCTCAATCTGTTTACGCCAAATTCTGACTCTGCCATCTGAATGTCTCAACAGAAAACGAGACTCATCAAACCAGGCAACATTTTTCTTCAACTGTCCAATTTTGGTGAGCTTGTGCAAATTGTAGCTTCTTTTTCCTATTTGTAGTGGAGATGAGTGGTACCCGGTGGGGTCTTCTGCTGTTGTAGCCCATCCGCCTCAAGGTTGTGCATGTTGTGGCTTCACAAATGCTTTGCTGCATACCTCGGTTGTAACGAGTGGTAATTTCAGTCAAAGTTGCTCTTCTATCAGCTTGAATCAATCGGCCCATTCTCCTCTGACCTCTAGCATCAACAAGGCATTTTCGTAATGTATTTTAGTTGTGTTGTTTTTTTTTTTTTTTTTTTCCCTTTTCACACCATTCTTTGTAAACCCTAGAAATGGTTGTGTGTGAAAATCCCAGTAACTGAGCAGATTGTGAAATACTCAGACCGGCCCGTCTGGCACCAACAACCATGCCACGCTCAAAATTGCTTAAATCACCTTTCTTTCCCATTCTGACATTCAGTTTGCAGTTCAGGAGATTGTCTTGACCAGGACCACACCCCTAAATGCATTGAAGCAACTGCCATGTGATTGGTTGATTAGATAATTACATTAATGAGAAATTGAACAGGTGTTCCTAATAATCCTTTAGGTGAGTGTATATTTACTGTATATTTGCTCAAATAAATGCAGCCTAAGCAAGCATAAGTGACTTCTTTCAAAGGGATTTTAAAAATTGTATCGGCTCCAAACTTGGTAGTGTGTGTCTTAAAATATTAAATAAAAGGGTTGAAAGGTGCTATTTTTACTATGTCCCTGGGCACACCAACTTCTAAAATAAATAATGTCTAACATTTCTAAAATAAACAAATAATTTCTTCTATAATGAATGATATCATCCTCCAGTTAACAATTAGCAATGGGTTTGAAGACTTTTGTAGTACAAGTTGGTTTGTCCCACTTTAAAACATCCAATCGTGTTTGATAAAGTTACATCAACCTGTAAAATGATAACAATAATTTTTTTTTAAAAAAGAGATTAAAAAGTTGACAAACTCTCTCAATCCCAAAAACTAACTTTAACTATTTCCATTTGGTTAAAGGGATAGTTCACCCAAAAATAACAATTCCGTCATTAATTACTCACCCTCATGTCGTTCCAAACCCGTAAGACTTTTGTTCATCTTCAGAACACAAATGAAGATATTTTTGATAAAATCCGAGCGCTCTCTGACCCCTCCATAGACAGCAATTTAATTACCACCTTCAAAGTCCAGAAAGGCAGTAAAGACATTGTTAAAATAATCCATGTGACTCCAGTGGTTTAACATTAATTTTATGACGTGATGAGAATAAATAACGATTTCATTCAACAATTTCATTCTAGCCAGTGCCAGTCTCCTACGCCGTTTCCGTTGTAAATAGTGCAGTGCTTTCGAGATCTAAGGCAGCCGATGCTGTTCACGTAAGCACCTTGACACATGCATGGGAGCTGTTACGCAAACAGCGCAGGAGACTGGCACAGGAATAAAGTCGTTATTTTTGTTTGTATTCTCGTCGCTTCATTACATTAAGGTTGAACCACTGTAGTCACATGGACTATTTTAACGATGTCTTTACTGCCTTTCTGGACCTTGAAAGGGTTAATTAAATTGGAGGGGTCAGAGAGATCTTGGATTTCATAAAAAATATCTTCATTTGTGTGTGAAGATGAACGAAGGTGTTACGGGTTTAAAATGACATGAGAGTAATTAATGACGGAATTGTTATTTTTGGGTGAACTGACCCTTTAATGTTCTTGCCTTTCTGTGAATAATCAATTTATAATTATTAAATGATCAACTTGACTTGATTTCCTCCACCTTATTTTACAACGAGGAACTATGCAATTTTCTGTGAATGTGCGAGACTTCCCATTCATTAGCCATCACAGATAAATAAAGTGTAGTAAAGGGCAAAACTATTTGTGCTACAAACCAGTGTGTTAATAATCACGATAATATATATGATAACAAATACTAGTTCGCAATATAAGCAGCATAATGGACTGTTTTTGTACAGCTAAAATAACGAAGCGGATGGCAGTGGAAGCCAGACACATTCAAGTTATAAATGGCCACGACCGCTCTTAAATATACGGGTAAATCATAACACAAAATATATAAATATACACATAATACTACAGCATAACAGACTGTTAAGAAAATAAACCCTCATCTCAGTTTACATGGTGTTAAGATGTAACTTAACCAAACATTGGGTGTCAATGTGGTTGCTATTGTGTGTGTGTACATATGTACGTGGGTTTGTGGGTAAGACTTTGTTTAAATCTGACCTCATCTCCCATATGTGGCTGGAACTCAAATTTGATGGGTGGGCAGAACGCGGTAGGGTACATTTCCATAAAACGCTGGCGGTCACTACGGGGGTCCAGACTGTCCACTGCGTTCTCAATGATGTCCAGGCCCTCGTGACGAGACGTCTCCAGGTTATATTCAGCTGAGAGGTAGGTCCGCAAAGCTCGGTTCAGAGAGGCATGATATCCCAGATCACAACACTATACAGGAAGAAAGAGGGGAGAAATGATATGACATTTTTGAGAAGTTTATGTTTTATCTATTATTTAAATCATTCTTATGCTGTGATGGGTAATGTATTTTAGTTGTGCAAGCCTATCAATTCATACATTTGGTAGATAAGTAGCATTGTCTGGCAAGTTGTATCACAATTTGTCATCAACCATACTCAAAATCTATCATGATCTCAATTTTTCAAACATGAAACTGCATAAGCAATCCTTTAACTGACACTTTTACTGTAAAAGTACACATTTTAAAAAGCAGTCCCTATGAAACTGCAAGTGACATTTCTCAAATTGCCTCAAACCTACAACCTCTTGGGTACCAGCCAAGATTTGTAACCACTAGGCCTTTTTAAGCAAATGTCAGGTCTGACTCAAAGCTAATATCTGAAATTCCAAACACATTAACACGAAGGGCACAGCATGACGTACTGGTCTATCAGCAACTGTGGCTTTGGGCATATTTGTGTCCCTGTGTCTCAGCGTTCTGAGGTGACCAAATACATACTGACTGTGCTCTGGTGGTCTGCGTGCTGTCTTTATAAGGCCTTGGACTCTGAGGACAGTTGTAAACCACCCCAGTAGCCTGGTTGTTTCTTGGCAAGAATTTCCATAATTTGATTTTGACTCTGATACGGGAGTCATGGGAAACTGAGATGTCCTGGATAATAAAATATGGGGGAGAACTGGGCCATCCTTGGGGAGGTTATTTAAGTTCTGACTGTGTGTGTCCTTGGAAGATCTGCTATATCTTGCTCCCACCCCCAAAAAAATTCACCTTCAGAGTTAATTTTATTTAATTATCATGATGGCCTGTCTGCTTGTCGGTCTGCTGATTGTTTAAAGAGTTTTAATGCCACTTTTCCACTTATTCAGACACTGAATGTATATATGTATACACATCATTTATATAGATCAGTATGGCCAGAGCCATTTTTATGAATATGCTTTTGCCCCCTTTTTGGAGCTTGCCCTGCAAGTGACAATAGTAAAAAAATTAATAAACAAATAAAAAGAAAAGAAAAAAAGTACATCAAAAGGGCCTATAATGGAAAGTCCGTGTTCGATAGCATTATATAAGGGCAAAAATGTCTTTAATACAAGAGAAAGCCCTTCAAATAAATGTCTGAAAAACAAACTGCGCATGCATACAGTATCACCCAAACACTCTGTCTCCTGCCAGCCCCGTGCAGAGAGTTTTTTGTTTCATAGATGAACATAATATTGCTGGATGCTCAGTTGATAAATAAATTATGCTGACAATGATTCAGGCCGCAGCTACAAAAGAGTAAAGGAGCAGTGCTCAGCGGGGTAAAGCGTGAAAACGTACATTATAACAGATGTTGACCTAAAAGAGACTCAGGCAGCCTAATTCACAGAAAAGTGGGTTTTAGGGCCAGGTGCCACTTCTCCATTCATGCTAAAAATCGTTTTATAATATTCAGAGACTGAAGCACCTACAGTACCTTAACATAAAAGTAGGACAACAGCTACCTCTAACATATGCGCAAGGGGATTTTTTCACCTGGAAATGGGATTTATACAAAGTAATGTTGTAAACTGAATAAGTAATATTCTAAACTATTTTTAGGTCACTAATCAAATAAGCAAACAAGTGACACTGATATGAACTCCTTTGTACAGAATGAGAGATGTTCTTGCTTTTTGGATCATCCAAAATCATGCTGGATTCATGATCATCAGGTATTACATAAAGAGGGACCAACCGAATATTATGAACTTCTAAAATTCACTACTTTTGGAAAAGGACTCCACCCACACGTTAAAGCACCATTATTTTCTTTGCTTATTCTCTACAGTATGAGTGTACAAACCTGCTCCTGGAAAGCCACTGTCCTTCAGAGTTCAGCTTCATCCAGTCTGGACGTTTTTAGCATGCCTAGTCCTTGATTAGATGTTTGGTTGTTTTTATTGGGGGTTGGAGCTAAATTGCAGGACAGTGGCCCTCCAGGAGCAGGATTGCAAACCCCTTTTCTACAAGGATTGTTTTTTATCTCACACTGAGCACTACTGTGCTTCATTTTACGCAGTAAATGTGTGTTAAACTCCTCATTCTTCTTCAAACATGTATTTGACAATCAGGCCTTCATAAAACATCTTCAAATAAGAGGTTTATGTGGTTGTTTGGAGATATGGAAATGAATGCAATTTAACCACAGTATATTTTTTAAAACATCTCATTCCTGTCAGATGCACCTGCATTTGAAGTCTCAAGAGCTTAAATTTGAATGCAACGTTGACAGCTCTCGCTGAGGAATCTGTGCATTTCCTCAGATCAAAGCAGGTGTAGACAAAGATGCATATTCAACCAAGAAACTGGTGAATAGTGAACACAGCAGCAGTCTTTGTCATATTTAGCATCCCAGCAGACCTGAGGTCAGTTTGAAACTATTTATAACTGTCCTACTTGTCACACAAACTTTCTTCATCTGTGAAAGAATCGCTGCACCTCCTTTTCTTTCCCCAGTACTTACGTCTATTAAATCAGACAAGTCGTGAATGTAATACTTGAAGATTGAAGCATTAGTGGCTTCGAGCGTCAGCAGGTATTCGTTCCGAGCTTTGATCGACTTCAGCTTGTTCTCCGAGTACTTGGCTTGCCTCTGATGAGAGAGAGAGTGTAGAAACGAAACAGACAGAATTTGAGAAACCGGGTTGAAATATAAAAACATGCAAGCAAGCTTTTATCTCTGCATGCAATATGTTCCTTGAAGATTTCTTGTGAAATGACAGAACTAATCCTTCCAAAAATAAACCAATAGGGACATAGAAGCGTATAAACTGCAAAAAAGCATTATACAGACATCCATGGACTAACAGAGCACATCTACGTGGTTACAAAAAAAAGGGATGTCATTTAAAGTATTGTAAAGTATTGCTCATTTCCTGTATCAGTCAGGATACAGCTAACATTCAGACCCACTTAGTCGTCTAACTCAAATGACTGACCAACAGACAGTGAGTCATGCTAACTTCCATATTTTAACCTTCCCACAATGTCTCGTTCCAGGAAGCATCAATGGAAAAAAAACAATCCCACAGCTGTTAAATCGTTCGTCAAAGGCTTTAACAGAAAACAGATATACTAAGAGCATAAAACGTTGCCATTCCTGTTAAAACAGGGTCAGGCATGGCTTCTTTAAAAACATGACTGAGGGTGTACTCACACTAGGCACGGTTGCCTTGTACCGTGCCCGAGCGCGATTGTCCCCCCTCCCCACTCCCCCACTGGCCTGCACTCACACTTGCACTTAAAGGGATACTTCAGTGATTAGCATTAAGAAATACGGTAGTATATTCGAATGATCAACTGGGCCTTCAGAACTTGATGACCTGACAGTTTCACTGAATGGTTAATCATGGTTCTGTTATAAACGACTAAAGACCATTTCTTACCTTCTCCTTCATCTTCTCAATCTTCTTAACAGAGCTCCGTCTCTGGTGTCTTTCCTCTAGTCGAATGTGAAAGACGGGATCTCCAACACGTCCGATCTGCTTTTCCTCCTGCTTCTCTGCCTCTTTCAGTTTACTCTCAGCACTGATGCTCTCCGTGTGATACATATGGTAGGTTTTCATCACCTGCGGGACCAGAGGTCAGAGGTCAAAGTTCAACAACAGCCAGCTGAGCTCAAGAGAGGTACAGCAGCTGCTCATCTGAGCCAAAACGCTTTCATCTATATACTTGACACAAATCAATTCTGTTCTCCTTCAAAGAAACAGCATTTTATATTCCTTTGTATGTATGTAAAGCTGAAAAAGTACCAATGGACACAATTTAAAATAACATCATATGCCCGTCATATACCTTAATTTGCATTTAATAAAATTTTTTAGCTTTTAGCTTATATTTTACCCCAAAAATATAATTTTACTGGTACTAATAGTGATTGAAAAAATGACATTGGTAAAACTTTGTATGTGAAGTACACTAGTAATCACACTTATCTTAAAGGTGCAGTGTGTAGTATTTGTGAGGATCTATTGACAGAAATGCAATATAATATACATAAATAATATAAAACTATGTTTTCAGTGGTGTATAAAGACCTTACATAATGAATCGTTATGTTTTTATTACCCTAGAATGAGCCATTTCTATCTACATACATCACGGGTCCCCTTACGGAGACGTCACCATTTTGCACCGCCATGTTTCTACAGTAGCCCTAAACGGACAAACTGTTCTACAGAGTGCTAGCTACTCTCTGCTGTCTCAGACGACGACATCTTTGTCCTGTGATGGCCACCGTAGCTTCTCTATGTGCTTCAAAAGGGAGATGTGAGCAGTGGGCAGTTGCAATTCGCAACCTCACCACTAGATGCCGCTAAAATGTACACAGTGCTCCTTTAAAACAGAATCAACCGGATACTATGCCGTTCTCCAATTTTTTTTAAATTTTTTTTTTTAACATTACTCAACTTATTTCATCAAACCCGGATCAGATGAAATGCACATTATGGAGTACTAAACTCCCGTGAGGAAATCCAATTACTGAAATGTGAAAGTGCAACATAATGGTAAATGCGGCTTCAGATGGCCTGAGTCATTGTTTTGGTTAGGTGGCTATTAGTCATATTCAGATAAATTTTATAACAAGCATTAGGATGTGACTCAGAGCTTATGAGCCTATACTAACAAACTAATTATGCCCACAATGTCAAACTCTTCACAAAGAGCGAGTGCTTAAATCGACACTAAAAGCTTTTTCACGTTGTAATTGACGTAACATCGGCATGGCATGACTGAACACTGCATGCAGCTGATTCCTGATTCCAGACTCTGCTTTCTATAAATGTTTAAAAAGATGTCAGTTTCTGAGAAAGTAAACGGTTTGAAAGTACATAGGAATCTTAAAGAGTTAGTTCACCCAAAAATGAAATTTCTGTCATTAATTACTCACACTCATGTCATTCTAAATCCGGAAGACTTTTGTTCATCTTCAGAACACAAATGAAGATCTTTTGATAAAATCTGTGAGCTTTCTGTACTCTCCATAGACAGCTAAGCAACTACCACTTTGACATTGATGCTTCAAAAAGTTCATAAAGAGATTGAATATTAGTCTTATGGGTTTAGAACGACATGAGGGTGAGTAACTAATTACAGAATTTTGGGGTGAACTATTCCTTCAAGTGTAAGGGGTTTTGTTTATTTGCCAATCGTAAATATGAGCATTAGCATGCACTGCTAACAAGACAGACACGAAAAAAAAAAAAAAAAAAAGACAGCTGCTGGTCTCTCATGTTTTCCTGTCAGTCTTGTTAGCAATATATGCTAACGCTTATTTAGGTAACATGTTTAACAATTTTCTAAGTATGATTGTAATGTTTTTGTGCCTTGTGCTCTGTAAGCCTCTTGCAAAGCCTGATGCTAACGCTAAAGCGCTAAGCTCCACTCATCAGCTTGCCTTCTCCTCAATCAAAGGTGACTGAGCACCAAGCTGATTACAAGGACCCATTCACGATTAGACCCCTGAACACTGGGTCAGTCCAGGCCATAATCACTGTGGCAGTCACGCAGCATTATAATTCACGGTACAGTAAAGCCACAAAGGGCCTCAAAAGAGAGCTTGACTATAAAACGTGGACCAAACTAAATATTGTTCATAAATATGTACAGTCGGAGCAGCACAGTGCACTGCTGTCCACGGCTGTATAATTAGACACATGGCTAGAATGGCAGACCAAACCATGGGCCCCGCTCTCCACTTACTGGTCTGGAACTCTGTTTACATTTCTGCTGGTTTTAGAAGGACCAATTTTAGAGTCACACCAGACCTGTTATTTTACTGGCTGTGGCTGCATAGAGGGTTTCTGATGCAACAGTCCCACAGGAGTGTTTCCCTCCTGAAGGCTAATTCAGGTCAAAAGGGATGATACACTTCTACAGTAATCAAAAGGAAGCCATGGCGTATGGTGTGATTACCAGAACAAACGTTCAGTAAATAAATAAATGTGACAGCTTCAAAATAAAAGAATCTGGGCTTTTTTTTTCATGATAGGAGAATGCAAAGACAAACTAAATCATCATTTCTAATTGTTTTTAGTCTTATTCAGCAAAGATGTATTAAATTGATCAAAAGTGGCAGTAAAGGCTTTTTACATTGATATCTCAAATAAATGCTTTCTATTCATGGTTTCACAAAAACATTAAGCAGCTGATTATCATCAACTGCTTTCAACATGGTTCATTTCTACAAG